>PNEQ01054643.1:0-78083 GCA_003012365.1 Medauroidea extradentata
CCACATGACGTCCCATGCAAAAGTACTCTTGAATACAATTTTGTTTCTCGCAAGCAATGTCGTCAAATACAATCACAGAGTTCATCTTTGCTTTGCTCGGTGGTATAACTTGGTCATTGTCACTGCACGGAAAATAACCGATTTCTTCTATAGCCTGTAAAATTCGAGCCAGTCGTTGGTACTTCGGCTGCTGGAGCGAATTCGAGTATATGTAAACATTTTCAAATCGAAGTCCATTCAGTTCTTCGAGTAAACTAAGAAGTACACAAGTTTTTCCCCCACCACTTGGCCCCGCTATAATCGATCTGATCGTGTTTGGCAGTAGAATACCATGGCGTGATTCATGAGTTGTTTCATCAGCTTCTGTCGCATGCACAGGAAGAGTAACTTTCTGTTTGATTATCTCCATGATACTGAATCAAAAATGAATAAAAGAAGGATATTTATACGTTTATAGCTCAGTTTACTCCTATGTCTCTTAGAGTGAAGACATAAAAATTGGGTCACTGTATCGTCGACTCCCTTATCAATAGTCTACCAGTCGAGTTACATATTCCCAGATGCAAGTTTTGCGGACCAGGAACAAAGTTGAAGAAGAGGTTAGTGCGTGGTGACAGTAGTATAAACGCACTTGATGAAGCTTGCAAGTGGCACGACGTAGCTTACGACCAACACAAAGATTTAGAATCTAGGCACGAGGCCGATAAGTTACTAGCATACAGGGCCGACGAAATACGTAATACGCCAGGCTCAGATATCGGAGAAAAAATAGCAGCCTGGGGTTTCTCCAACGTAATGAAAGCAAAGGTTAAATTAGATATGGGTTTGTATCCAGTCAAAACAAAAAAAGCATGTAAAACAAGTTCCAAGAGAAAAAAAAGCACACAAAGAAAAAAGCGAGGTACGAAGACTGGAGGCTTCCTGCCCGCACTAATTCCTGCTATAGGAGCCCTGGCCGGTATTGTAGGTGCAGTAACGAACATTGTTAGTGCGGCGAAGAGAGCTTCTAATGAGTGTAAACAGTTAGACGAAAACACTCGTCACAACCGTAAACTAGAAGCAATTGCTATGGGTAAAAAAAACGGACTAGGTTTGTTCATTTGTCGCCCGTACCACGGCGGAGATGCAGGAAAGAAGAAGAAGAAAATGAAAAAGCGTCGCGTGAAAAGATCTTAAGGTCCCTGCCTAGACGACCACTCACGAACATTGACATAGAAGTTTACCCACACAAACTAAAAATACCAAGCTTTAGGGGAGTGTACAGGCGTGATAAACTACCTTCAAAACCCAAACAAAACGAATGTGGTATAATAACCCAGGATACTTCAAATGGACCCGGCACACACTGGGTAGCTTACAGAAAGTGTGGGAGAAGAGCTGAATATTACGACAGTTTCGGCAATTTGCAGCCACTGCCCGAACTGCGCAAGTACCTTAAAAACATTTTACTGACTTTTAACTATGAAACAGAGCAATCACCAAACTCATGGAACTGCGGACATTTGTGTCTTTCATACCTAGCAAAAAATAATGAAAAGCGAATTTAGCATAATATATAAAATAGGTAGCACGCCTAGTACTTTTCGTCAGTATGTCTGTGTCAATCATTATGAGTGGTAATACGTTTGAACTGAGAGCTACATTTTACCCGTCTCTGGATCTAGAAGAAGGAGACTGGAGCATCGGTCTCGTTGATTTCCAAACTTACAATTCCGTGGCTAATATCGAACAAAATAAAAATTCATTTTTCCGTTATCTACCGAAAGGAATGTCTGAAACGAGGGAAATCAACATTCCTACCGGAGCTTACAAATTAGGAAACATAGCTAATTTCATCAAGAAGTCTCTACTGGTAGACATAGCTTTCGAACTGGGCGGAAATCCAAACACCTTGAAGGTGGAAATATTCTGCAGTGAAAATATAGACTTTACAAAAGAGGATACTATTGGCACAATGCATGGGTTCGAACCCAGAGTATACGAAGCAGGACAAACACACGTGTCTTCGCAACCAGTCAACATTATGGCAGTAAATGTGATACGTATAAATTGTAATTTGGCAGGTAGCAGCTACGTGAACGGAAAACCTAGCAGCTCGATATACAAGTTTTCACCTGTCGTTGGTCCTGGATATAAAATCGTGGAAGAACCCCAAAGTATCATTTTTATTCCGGTCGTGGCAAAGAGCGTTCAAGAAGTTACTGTGACAGTGGTTGACCAAAATGACAAACTAATAAAGTTCAGAAACGAAGAAATATCTCTACGACTTCATTTGAAAAAATGGGCCTAAAGTTCGCAAGAAAAGTTAATATAGGTAAGCGACCCATCGAACCCAGGATCAGTTGGTCGCGAGCCGTCAGTGCGCTAACAGCTACTAACGTCAAGTTTCTCTGTGCGCAAGGCTACAAAGTGAATCGCAATGGTAGACGACATTCTCGACGTAGCACGACGAGCTGAATTTGATGACCAAATTGAAAAACAAGAATTCCATTGCTACCAACTGTATCTGGGGGGCCCGTTTGCGCCCGGGAGAGAAGTTCGCATTCCAATACAACGCCAGGATATCTACATTCTTCCTTGCCAATCATTTTTGCGTGTACGAGGCTCGCTTACCAAGGCCGACGGGACTCACCCTACCACCACAAAGTTTGTTCGCAATGGTATACTTCACCTATTCGAGCGTATTGTTTACGAGTTTAACTGCGAGGCTATCGATGAACCGAGGGATGTTGGCATAACTGCCGCGATAAAAAACTACCTCTCACTTACACCCAACCATCATGCCTCAGTCGAAATGACCGGTTGGGGTCTAGGCGATAACTATAAGGTACCTGTATACAAAAATGGAAAATTCGAAGTTTGCATTCCGCTCTCCATGTTGCTTGGATTCGCTGAGGACTATAAGAAAATAATTATAGGAGCAAGACAAGAACTTGTCCTGATGTTGGCTACATCCCACGTCGATGCTATTTTAGGGGATGGTGACATTCCAGACCCAGCTGCAGTGACAGTAACTGCATTAGACTGGTTCATCCCACATGTTACACCCAGCACACGCGAGAGGGTCAGGCTCTTTAATTATGTCAAGAAAGAGAAAGTTATCGATATTGCATTCAGAAGCTGGAGTCTCGTCACATGCCCCTCTCTAGCCACAAACAGATGTAATCACTGGGTCGTAAAAACTTCTTCGAGCACTGAAAAACCATGTTATGTCATACTCACACTTCAGACGGACAAACAACACCAAATTAAAGCCGATAAATCAACTTTCGACCATTGTATGGTTGAAAACGTAAAAATCTTTTTGAACAGCGAAAATTACCCATATGTTGACATGAATGCATCGTTTGACCAGGAAGGATTCATGCTTCCATACTATTTGTATTCTCAGTTTCAAACAGCGTACTACGGGTGTACCTCTTGTCCGATACTGTCACCGCAAAAATATCGAGATATAGCACCTTTGTTGGTTTTTGACACCTCGAAACAAAACGAGCGAGTTCAAAACAGTACGGTTGATTGCAGGATTGAAATTATTTGCAAGGAAAACATCCCACAAAACACGGCAGCTAACTGCCTTATTATACACGATAGAATAGTGAACTATGACTGTTTCTCGGGCTTGGTAAAATTAGTCAACTAGGAACATATAAATACATAGTGTTCAAAGGATGGAATAACAGTCGCTAACATAACGTACTGTAATATACAAGTTTTCCAGAGCAAAAACCGATTTGTGATTAAAGAAATCGGAGTGACTTATGAAGATGGTGGCGGGACCCGAACCCAAACCTTCCGTCCCCTGTACCCGTGGAAACTCCTGGACGAGAAGAGCAAAAAAACAAACACGTGGCTTACGAATCACTTTTACGGTCTTGACTGGAACGATGGAGAAATACCGTATGAGAAAGCTTCGGATGAAATCGCTGCACTACTGAATAAAGACGTCAAGACATAGCGGGATTAGAACAGAAAAATAATTTAAGCAAATTGTGTATAAAAGTCTTGGAAATAGTAGACGTGCAGGAGGAATACGGATGTCCGTCACTGCGAAAACAAGCGAGCAAGTTTGATCGTAAATTTGTAAGTGCAGCGAAAAATTCGCAGTTATTGTATGAATGGGGTTGTTGTAACTCTATACTAAGCGAATAAATACCTTCTGTACATATTATTGCACAATATGATGCAAGAAAATAGTACCACCGGTATCGTTATAGTGATTGCATCGCCCACTGTTTCCCGCCCAGAACAAGTTTCTGACACGAATCCATGTTATCCCGACTCGGAAGACGCTATGTGTCAATGCAAATGCATGGGTCGTAGGATCGAACGCATTTTACGTGGTTTTGCGCAATTGCGGGAATAATGACGTCATCAGTACTCGAGTATATAAATATCCGGAAATCAGAAAATATTCAGTCGAAGACGAGAAGTCGAGCGAAAAAGATGACTCCATTTCACCCGTTAAATACATACGTAAGTGACAGTCATGGAGATGGGCGCATCTCGTATTCGTTCTGGGACTCTGGTTTTCTGCGTACGTACGAGGAAGAGTGTGACGGAAACGAACATTGGTTATTTTCTTTGTTTCCAATATCATACGAAAGGACTCAACAACAAATTATGTGCTGTACGCCAGGAAACTGTGTGGTACACTACATGAGACGTGATACGTCACTTCCAGCTACAGTGGATCAAGTGATCCAATTTGCTACAAATCAAGAAGAAAACATCGCTTATCCACCACCACAAGCCTTCACAAGCACAGAGATACATGCTCCGGACTGTGTTGACGAATCGTGTGGAGATCATCCATCAATAGACTATTTGCCTCAATCATCGTGTGAAGCTGCTACCCAGACCCTCAAACGCCGAAAACCGTATCAATGTCGTGTCACTGCCTGCTCTACTAGACCGAAAGAAGATACAGTGCGCGAACCGAGCAGCGAACCCAGACCACGTAAGCTGCGACGCCCCACGACAACCGACGTCAATGTTCCAGATTCTGTGACCAAAAAAATATCACATTTGCAAAGCCAACTAGAAATACAAAGACTAGTAATTCATGTATATGAATCAATGCTGAAATATATTACTGATGTATAGAATGTTTAGTTCACAAATATATGTAATTTTAGTCCGTAATAAATTATATATCTTTTTTTGAAAATTGATTGGTGAGTTATTATTTTATATAAAATACACATAATCAAAATTTAATAATGAAACATAGGTATCTCTGTGTTGAGAACAGAGTGTACACGGTACATATTTTATTCTACCCGCGACTGGATTTGGACTTTGTCCTCTCGGCTGCTCTGCTACAGTATCACCTGAGCAGTCGGGAGGCTGGCATGTAGAGGCGGGGTATAGTGAGGGTATGAAAAAACCTAGCCTCATATAAAGGTGTTTGAGAATTGCCAAGGCAAAGTCGAGAGAGAGGGAAATACATTTTACATCTCTCTTCATTACCATGCCTGTATTTGCAAAGTACAGTGTATCCTTGTGCAGGGGAGATGAAAAATATTTCAAGGTCATGTAGTGAGAGACAGAAGATGTACTTACTCTCTCTATCCAGACACGTGCGAACCAAGGTAGCAGAATGTTCTCATAATTTAATTAACATTGCTAACCTCTAGAAGGGTGTCTGTAAATGCATAAAGAAGTGAGAGAGCAAATGCACTCTGTTCCTTTTCACTGTGTGCCCCGCCCACAAAGGCGTGCGTGGAGCGTATTGGTCCCCTGATAGGGGAGGGGGAAATTGAAGGAAACGCTGTAGGTGGGATCAACGAGAAGGAGGGGGGTTTAATAATATTTATTGGTTATTGATTATTTTATTTTGAAATATTAATTAATAAATAATATAAATATTTACTAGCAAGTCACGAAATTATTTCTTTTTTACATTACTTAAAATTTTATAATTTTATAGATAAATAAAGGAGTAATTTACACTTCTCCGCAGATACAATCTTTTCGCGGAAGAATACACACGATGTGCTATACTATATAAGACGGTAGCACGACTGAGCGCACTTCACTTTTTCCTGCGACAGCGTCACCTGGTGTTCTCGAGGTCTTCCAGAGTCTACCAGCGCTTCCATACTTCAATTCTGCTCTATTTATTAAGGTAAGTTATATTTTTTCTCCGCGACGAGAGGAGCTGTAACGTCGACCAGAAACCACACTCGGCCTTGCTGTATGTCCTTGTCTAGATATGCGGCGTGTGCGTGACTGCTGCGTCACTCGTACGTGATGATAACGTCCCAGCTGAGTCTCTTATGTAACTGTCGCTACACTAGCCTTCATCACATGTGCGGCTTGTTAATCATAATAAAAATACTTCCATATACATTTTCGTGCGTTTCTAGTTCATTATATAAACACGAGTACTAAAATACATGCATTTGTATTTCCGTATAGATAGTGAAATACTTGAAACATATTGCACTATTTAATTTCCAAAACGGTGTTACGTTCATCAGTATTTATAAACACGGAGCAATTTATATCTATTCAGCTTTCCCCTTTTAGAGAAATGTTACTAACAGTGTCTCTTTTTTTTTCACAAACTAAGAATATAATACTAGAGATTTATGCACTAAACAATAACTGAACCACGTAGGACGGTAAATAATAATACTTTTATATTACTGTATGTCAGCACTCAAATGTAGTCTATTCAGGGAAGACCCTTAACAAACAGTAATCAAAAATTAAATTTTCTTATTGCTGTCATAAACATTTACATTACTAAGTCTAAAATCATGTACGCTCATGTAATGTGTGTTATGTGAGAGTTAAAGGACACGTAAAAATTATTTATTTTTATAGTTTCCAGTTAACTTCGCCCACGTCGAGAACCGATTTTCGTCGATCTCCGTAGACAGGCAACTGTAGAGCCTTCAGTTCCTCCTGTGATTTCCGGTACGTGCAAATCGTTACGGTTTTACTCGTGGATTACGGTGTACATGTACAGTTTTTCATTACGTACTTGTATGTTTCAGTCTCCAGTTCCTCTTCTCTGCGTCGAGTTCCGGTTTCGTCGAGCTCTGTAGAGAGAAAACTGTCGAGCCTTCTGCCTTCCTGGGTACTGCACTCTCTATTTTCTACTTCCGGTAAGTTGAAAATAATTACATAGTGTTTTCCTCTAGTGCTTGTAATCGAAGTAACCTTATTTTAATCATATCGTTCCTGTATGTCACAGCGCGCCTTCGTGGGACGAGCCAGGGGTCCGTCGACATCCAGGGTTCCATCGTCGTGGAGTCTACGGTCCCGAGTTCAACTCCAACTGCGTCATCACTTTTGGTGAGTTATCACACGTGTATTACAGCTGAGTTTTCAACAGCTGCAAAATTTTTTTTTCTCTGACCTTAGACCACATATACATAGCTAATACACGCATGTATTATATGTGTATATGTGAACGAGTATTAACTTGTTCATCTGATGTGTCTGCGAGATCGAGTTTGAACTTGCTCTGCTGTCTGTGTCGGTGTGTGTGAATGTATATGCGTATGCATACATGCATGTGTGAATGGGTATTAACCTGCTCATCTGGTGTGTGTTTAAGGTCGAGTTTGAACTTGCTCTGACTGTGTTACTATGTGTGTGGAATTAACATGTGTATGTATGAGTGTGTGTATGTGTGAAGTCGAGTTTGAACTTGATCAGCTGGTGTGTGTATTTGTGCGAATGTGTATGCGTACGTATGAGTGAACGAGTATTAACTTGCTCATCTGATGTGTGTGCAAAATCTAGTTTGAAGTTGATCTGTTGGTGTGCGAATGTATGTGTGTGGGTGATTGTGTATGAATTTGCTGAATGTGTACGTATATATGTTTACAAAATGTTTGTCCTCTTTTTTCAGCAATGTGATTGAAATAATGACGAGGTGTGTACATGACATTTTTTATGTTGCAGTCTGACGTGATGCAGCGTGACGCCATGACTTCCCGCGTCGTGCCTGCAGTCCAAGGTTCAGGAGCGGGGCTCCTGCCTGCTGCGACTCTCCCTACACTCCAGCCAGCCACACCAGCTTCAACTCTCCGCCAGGCCAACAGAGTAAGTCTAGCTACTTTTTCGTGCATGTACTGCAACACCCGTTTTACAACCAAGTGCAACATGTCCCGACACGAATTAACTTGTGCTCAAAATCAAAACCTTGTCCAGCAGCAGTGTGAGCGATGCGGGAAGCAGATTCCCCGCAAGGATAGTTTGGTCCGCCATTTACGCTCTAGCAATGGCACAGTTGCCCAGTCTGCCAGCTTTCGCTGTAAGTTCTGCGGCAGTAATTTCACTGAAAGCCGTAATGCCCGACGCCACGAGGCCTCCGAATGCATTTTCAACCCCCAGCGGACACAACACACATGTCCTCAATGTCAGAAAGAGTTTACACGTAAAGACAACTTGCACAGACACATGAAAAGGTGCACGGGAACATGTGAGCCGCCTGCAAAGAGGCAACGTGTGTCACCTCCATCTGTTGCCACCGCATCAGACCCCCAGCCCTCAACATCGGCAGGTCGCCCTGTGATTGTGGCAGGTGCAGGTGCACCAAACATGTATGGCTTTGTTGAGGCAGAAACCGCCTTTAGGAAAAATTAAAAAACTTATGTTAACGAAAACAAATCAGGAGCAGCTAAAGATATTTGTTATTATTTGACGTCAATAAAAGAAAATTTAGTAAGACAAGTTACCGAGGAAATTCGCGAACACGGGCCTATAAAATTCAATATTTGGCTCGAGTGCGACTAAATTAAACCAGGTCCACTTGACGAAGGCACAGACAAGCGAGCCTTCAAGACGCAAAACGTGGCTGTGTACGAACCTTCGAACGTGGCATCCTTTGTGGCTGAAAGTATAGCCAAGATGTGCCACGAGGAAGAAATATATAAGGAGCGTGAGTCAGGGTGGGTTTTGTCATCTGTGAACCACCTGCAGCTGCGTGTCAACACACTGGACCCCCTCCGTGTCTCCTCGTACCTAGAACTACCACACTCCATTAAGGGTAAAGTCGCCATCAAGTACCCTAAAAACAACGATGATCACATGTGGTTCAAATATTCTATTCTTGCAAAGTACATTGATGGAGACCACCCTGAGCGCATTGACCATCGATACGTTAAGGTGGAGACGAAATTTGACTTCTCAGGGCTTGAGTTCCCCACCCCGCTTCACCAAATTAAGATCTTTGAATCTAAGAACAAGGACGTATCTGTTAATGTGTATTCCCTAAATGCAGAGGACAAGATCATACCTGGGCGAGTATCAGTAGAAGAGAAACATAATCATTTTGACTTGCTGCTCCTCACCACTGAAGAAAACGCTCACTACTGCTACATTAAGAACTTTTCCCGGTTGGTGCGCTTCCAGTTGACCACACATGAACATAAGGTACACATCTGTAAACTGTGTTTCACATTCTACCATGATTTTCAAAGTAAATCAGGACTGACGGGACGGGAATGCTTAGAAGATCACAAGAAACACTGTTACAAGCATGCACCCACACGCATTGAGATGCTGCAGCCAGGACCTGACGGGAAACCACCCGTGTTCAAATTCAATACTTTTCATCATGCGAACAAGGTACCAATCGTCGTGTACGCGGACTTTGAGGCCATTCTGAAACCTGTCAGTACCTGCAAACCTGACCCTACCACGTCGTACACTTACGCCTACCAAAAACACGAGGCATACAGCTACTGTATATATATGTACAGGTGGACAACGACGTGATTCCAGCGGCACTAACATCTACGCTGCCACAAACACCAATTATTTATAGTGGTCAGGACGCAGAGGAGAAATTTATGGCTGAGATAGTAAGCATTGGAAATCAAGTGAAAGATATTTACGCTACCTCCAAACCAATGTTGCCTCTGACACCTGTAGAACATCGTGCACATGTACGTAAGACACGTTGCTGCTACTGTACTTCTGCAATCACTGCCGACAACTACAAAGTCAGACATCATGGCCACTTCAGCGGCAAGTATATCGGAGCTGCATGTACCAGCTGCAACCTGCTTCGTCGACGCCCGAAGACTCTCGTTGTCATTTTTCACAACCTGGGTTACGACGAAAACTTCATTGTAAGGCAGCTGGGGTATGACAACAAAGATATTTTTATTAATCCGCACACAAGCGAGAAAATGATTACATTCTCAAAGCAGCTGGGCGACCGTTTCTCCATCCAGTTTGTAGACACATCCTAGTTCATGGCACGCAGTCTTGCTTCACTAGCCGAGTACCTGCCTCAATCAAAATTCGTCAACACCGAGAAATTTTTCGACAAAGACCAACTGTCACTTGTCACCCGGAAAGGAGCTTTTCCATATTACTACGTCGATGAAATGTCCAAGCTGGATGAAACCTGCCTGCCAACAAAAACGGCATTCTACAACAGGCTTACCGACAGTGACATCAGTGAAGAAGATTACAGGCATGCCCAGGCAGTGTGGGAAAAATTTGGATGCACAAAACTGGGAGACTACTCAAACCTGTACCTAAAGACAGATGTACTTATTTTGTCAGACGTTTTTGAAAATTTCAGAGACCTGTGCTTAACCACTTACGGGCTGGATTGTGCACACTACGTCAGTGCCCTGGGTTTTACCTTCGACGCCATGTTGAAAATGACTGGCGTCGAGTTGGAACTGCTAATCGACTACGACATGCACATGTTCGTCGAGGAAGGTATCCGGGGCGGCGTAGCACAGTGCGTTAAGCGACATGCAACTGCCAACAACGTGTACGATCCCAGCTCGTATGACTCTAGCAAGCCATCCACATACTTGCAATACTTGGACGCCAGACAATCTTTATGGTTGGGCCATGTCTCTGCCCCTACCAAAATGTAACTTCGTGGGAAGACACGAACATCGACGTCTTGTCCGTCCCAGGCAATGCTGCGAGGGGTTACATTTTGGAGGTAGATGTCGAGTACCCCGCGACCCAGCATGAACAACATAAAGACCTGCCATTTCTGCCCGTGAACCAGCGTCCGCCAGGCTTGAAACAGGTGAAACTAATGACCACCCTGTATGACAAAAACAACTATGTCATTCACTACAGGAACCTGAAGCAGGCGCTGGAACACGGGCTGAAGCTCAAGAATATACACAGGGTGCTCCAGTTTGACCAGTCCGCATGGATGCAGCCCTTCATCGACGTCAACACTGCAAAAAGACAGGCGGCAAGCAATGATTTTGAAAAAGAATTTTTTAAGTTGGCCAACAATGCAATTTTCGGAAAATTGTTAGAAAATAAGAGAAAACGGCAAAAAATGGAGCTGGTGTGTAGCGAGAAGAGAATAAAGAAACTAGTGGCAAAACCAACATTCATTGAAAGAACAATATACAGTGAAAATTTGTCACTAATACACTTGCGGCACGAAACACTTCTCTTGGACAGACCTATATACGCAGGGTTCGCGGTACTGGACTTGTCTAAAACTCTAATGTACAGGTTCCATTACGATATAATGAAGATGCGGTACGGTGACGACCTTGAACTCTTATACATGGAGACTGACAGCTTCGTGTATGAAGTGAGAACTGAAGATTTTTACCGGGACTTGTACACAAATGCAAAATTTACAGAAGAGTTCGACACCAGCGGCTACCCCGTCGACCATCCTTGCTACTCGACGAAGAACAAGAAAGTAGTAGGAAAATTCAAGTACGAGGCAGGAGCCGACATTATGACCGACTTCGTGGGCCTCCGTGCGAAACTGTATGCCTACAAGTGTAGTGGTAAGGCAACGAAGAAAGCAAAAGGCATACAGAAGAGTGTTGTAAAAAATAAAATAAAATTTGAAGATTTCATTAATATGCTACAACAACACTGCACCCTCAGAATGAACACATACAGCATTCGGTCACACAAGCATACACTTTTTTCGGAATGTACGAACAAATTGGCCTTAACATCAACGGACGACAAGCGTCAGATACTGGAAGACGGGGTACACACGGTACCGCATGGATATATTGAACTATAGTTATTGATTTACCACAATTCCTTTCTCAGCACACCGGAGACCGTGCAAGAGGCATACTTTTCTTGTCAAGTAGTGCTGTACTATTTATGCAATGTGCTATATGCTTTCACAATACTTCTGTTGTTTTACAATTATTTCTTTCGGCGTTTCCTCAAGACTTTTCTGCGTTGTTTTTCCTTCTCTACACACTTCATATTGTGTGTGTTGATGATATTCATCACTGTTTTTAATTCGCAGCACAACGGAGACCGTGCAAGAAGCATTATTTTCTTGCCAGGTAGTGCTGTACTCTTTATGCAATATGCTATATGCTTTCACCATACTTCTGTCGTTTTACAATTATTTTTTTCGGCGTTTCCTCAAGACTTTTCTGCGTTGTTTTTCCTTCTCTACACACTTCATATTGTGTGTGTTGATGATATTCATCACTGTTTTTACTTCGCAGCACAACGGAGACCGTGCAAGAAGCATTATTTTCTTGCCAGGTAGTGCTGTACACTTTATGCAATGTGCTATATGCTTTCACAATACTTCTGTTGTTTTACAATTATTTCTTTCGGAGTTTCCTCAAGACTTTTCTGCGTTGTTTTCCCCCTCTACACACTACATATTGTGTGTGTTGATTGATACTCATCACTGTTTTTACTTCGCAGCACACCGGAGACCGTGCAAGAGGAATAGTTTTCTTGTCAGGTAGTGCTGTACTCTTTATGCAATGCGCTATATGCTTTCACCATACTTCTGTTGTTTTACAATTATTTCTTTCGGCGTTTCCTCAAGAGTTTTCTGCGTTGTTTTTCCCCCTCTACACACTACATATTGTGTGTGTTGATGATATTCATCACTGTTTTTACTTCGCAGCACACCGGAGACTGTGCAAGAAGCATTATTTTCTTGCCAGGTAGTGCTGTATTCTTTATGCAATGTGCTATATGCTTTCACCATACTTCTGTTTTTTTACAATTATTTCTTTCGGCGTTTCCTCAAGACTTTTCTGCATTGTTTTCCCCCTCTACACACTACATATTGTGTGTGTTGATGATATTCATCACTGTTTTTACTTCCAGCATACGGGAGACAGTGCAAGAGGCATTATTTTCTTGCCAGGTAGTGCTGTATTCTTTATGCAATGTGCTATATGCTTTCACCATACTTCTGTTGTTTTACAATTATTTCTTTCGGTGTTTTCTCAAGACTTTTCTGCGTTGTTTTCCCCCTCTACACACTACATAATGTGTGTTGATGATATTCATCACTGTTTCTACTTCGCAGCACACCGGGGACCGTGCAAGAGGCATTGTTTTCTTGCCAGGTAGTGCTGTACTCTTAATGCAATGTGCTATATGCTTTCACCATACTTCTGTTGTTTTACAATTATTTCTTTCGACGTTGCTTCAAGACTTTTCTGCGTTGCTTTTTCCCCCCTACACACTACATATTGTGTGTGTTGATTGATATTCATCACTGTTTTTACTTCGCAGCTCACCGGAGACCGTGCAAGAGGCATAGTTTTCTTGTCAGGTAGTGCTGTATTCTTTATGCAATGCGCTATATGCTTTCACCATAATACTGGCGTTTTACAATTATTTCCTTCGGCGTTTCCTCAAGACTTTTCTGCGTTGTTTTTTCCCCCCTACACACTAGAGAATATGTGTGTTGATGATATTCATCACTGTTTTTACTTCGCAGCACACCGGAGACCGTGCAAGAGGCATTATTTTCTTGCCAGGTAGTGCTGTATTCTTTATGCAATGTGCTATATGATTTAACCATACTTCTGGCGTTTTACAATTATTTCTTTCGGTGTTTTCTCAAGACTTTTCTGCGTTGTTTTCCTCCTCTACACACTACATATTGCGTGTGTTGATGATATTCATTACTGTTTTTACTTCGCAGCACACCGGAGACTGTGCAAGAGGCATTATTTTCTTGCCAGGTAGTGCTGTATTGTTTATGCAATGTGCTATATGCTTTCACCATACTTCTGTTGTTTTACAATTATTTCTTTCGGCGTTTCCTCAAGACATTTCTGCGTTGTTTTCCCCCTCTACACACTACATATTGTGTGTGTTGATGATATTCATCACTGTTTTTACTTCGCAGCATACTTGAGACAGTGCAAGAGGCATTATTTTCTTGCCAGGTAGTGCTGTATTCTTTATGCAATGTGCTATATGCTTTCACCATACTTCTGTTGTTTTACAATTATTTCTTTCGGTGTTTTCTCAAGAATTTTCTGCGTTGTTTTCCACCTCTTCACACTACATAATGTGTGTTGATGATATTCACCAATGTTTTTACTTCGCAGCACACCGGCGACCGTGCAAGAGGCATTGTTTTCTTTCCAGGTAGTGCTGTACTCTTTATGCAATGTGGTATATGCTTTCACCATACTTCTGTCGTTTTACAATTATTTCTTTCTGCGTTTCCTCAAGACTTTTCTGTGTTGCTTTTTCCCCCCTACACACTTCATATTGTGTGTGTTGATTGATATTCATCACTGTTTTTCTTTCACAGCTCACCGGAGACCGTGCAAGAGGCATAGTTTTCTTGCCAGGTAGTGCTGTACTCATTATGCAATGTGGTATATGCTTTCACCATACTTCTGTCGTTTTACAATTATTTCTTTCTGATTTTCCTCAAGACTTTTCCGCGTTGTTTTTTCGCCCCTACACACTACATATTGTGTGTGTTGATTGATATTCATCACTGTTTTTCTTTCACAGCTCACCGGAGACCGTGCAAGAGGCATAGTTTTCTTGTCAGGTATTGCTGTACTCTTTATGCAATGTGCTATATGCTTTCACCATACTTCTGTTGTTTTACAATTATTTCTTTCGGCGTTGCTTCAAGACTTTTCTGCGTTGCTTTTTCCCCCCTACACACTATATATTGTGTGTGTTGATTGATATTCATCACTGTTTTTACTTCGCAGCACACCGGAGACCGTGCAAGAGGCATAGTTTTCTTGTCAGGTAGTGCTGTATTCTTTATGCAATGTGCTATATGCTTTCACCATACTTCTGGCGTTTTACAATTATTTCTTTCGGCGTTTCCTCAAGACTTTTCTGCGTTGTTTTTTCCCCCCTACCCACTAGAGAATATGTGTGTTGATGATATTCATCACTGTTTTTACTTCGCAGCACACCGGAGACCGTGCAAGAGGCATTATTTTCTTGCCAGGTAGTGCTGTATTCTTTATGCAATGTGCTATATGCTTTCACCATACTTCTGGCGTTTAACAATTATTTCTTTCGGCGTTTCCTCAAGACTTTTCTGCGTTGTTTTCCCCCTCTACACACTACATATTGCGTGTGTTGATGATATTCATCACTGTTTTTACTTCGCAGCACACCGGAGACTGTGCAAGAGGCATTATTTTCTTGCCAGGCAGTGCTGTATTGTTTATGCAATGTGCTATATGCTTTCACCATACTTCTGGCGTGTCACAATTATTTCTTTCGGCGTTTCTTCAAGACTTTTCTGCGTTGTTTTCCCCCCCTACACACTACATATTGTGTTTGTTGATTGATATTCATCACTGTTTTTACTTCGCAGCACACCGGAGACTGTGCAAAAGGCATAGTTTTCTTGTCAGGTAGTGCTGTATTCTCTATGCAATGTGCAATATGCTTTCACCATACTTCTGTTATTTTACAATTATTTCTTTCGGCGTTTCCTCCAGACTTTTCTGCGTTTTTTTTTTTTTTTTTTTTTTTTTTTTTTTTTTTTTTTTTTTTTTTTTTGCCCCTCTACACACTACACATTGTGTGTGTTGATGATATTCATCACTGTTTATACTTCGCAGCACACCAGGGACCGTGCAAGAGGCATTGTTTTCTTGCCAGGTAGTGATGTATTCTTTATGCAATGTGCTATATGCTTTCACCATACTTCTGTTGTTTTACAATTATTTTTTTCGGCGTTTCTTCAAGACTTTTCTGCGTTGTTTTTTCGCCCCTACACACTACATATTGTGTGTGTTGATTGATATTCATCACTGTTTTTCTTTCACAGCTCACCGGAGACCGTGCAAGAGGCATAGTTTTCTTGCCAGGTAGTGCTGTACTCTTTATGCAATGTGGTATATGCTTTCACCATACTTCTGTCGTTTTACAATTATTTCTTTCTGCATTTCCTCAAGACTTTTCTGCGTTGTTTTTTTGCCCCTACACACTACATATTGTATGTGTTGATTGATATTCATCACTGTTTTTCTTTCACAGCTCACCGGAGACCGTGCAAGAGGCATAGTTTTCTTGTCAGGTATTGCTGTACTCTTTATGCAACGTGCTATATGCTTTTACCATACCTCTGTCGTTTTACAATTATTTCTTTCTGCGTTTCCTCAAGTCTTTTCTGCGTTGCTTTTTACCCCCTACACACTACATATTGTGTGTGTTGATTGATATTAATCTCTGTTTTTCTTTCACAGCACACTGGAGACTGTGCAAGAGGCATAGTTTTGCTGTAAGGTAGTGCTGTACTCTTTATGCAATGTGCTATATGCTTTCACCGTACTTCTGTCGTTTTACAATTATTTCTTTCGGCGTTTCCTCAAGAATTTTCTGCGTTGTTTTTCCCCCTCTACACACTACATATTGTGTGTGTTGATGATATTCATCACTGTTTTTACTTCGCAGCACACCGGAGACCGTGCAAGAAGCATTATTTTCTTGCCAGGTAGTGCTGTATTCTTTATGCAATGTGCTATATGCTTTCACCATACTTCTGTTGTTTTACAATTATTTCTTTCGGCGTTTCCTCAAGACTTTTCTGCATTGTTTTCCCCCTCTACACACTACATATTGCGTGTGTTGATGATATTCATCACTGTTTTTACTTCGCAGCACACCGGAGACTGTGCAAGAGGCATTATTTTCTTGCCAGGTAGTGCTGTATTCTTTATGCAATGTGCTATATGCTTTCACCATACTTCTGTTGTTTTACAATTATTTCTTTCGGCGTTTCCTCAAGACTTTTCTTCATTGTTTTCCCCCTCTACACACTACATATTGCGTGTGTTGATGATATTCATCACTGTTTTTACTTCGCAGCACACCGGAGACTGTGCAAGAGGCATTATTTTCTTGCCAGGTAGTGCTGTATTCTTTATGCAATGTGCTATATGCTTTCACCATACTTCTGGTGTTTCACAATTATTTCTTTCGGCGTTTCTTCAAGACTTTTCTGCGTTGTTTTTTCCCCCTGCACACTACATATTGTGTGTGTTGATGATATTCATCACTGCTCTTACTTCACAGCACATGGGAGACCGTGCAAGAGGCTTTTTTTTCATGCCAGGTAGTGCTGTACTCTTAATGCAATGTGCTATATGCTTTCACCATACTTCTGTTGTTTTACAATTATTTCTTTCGGCGTTTCTTCAAGATTTTTCTGCGTTGCTTTTTCCCCCCTATACACTACATATTGTGTGTGTTGATTGATATTCATCACTGTTTTTCTTCGCAGCACACCGGAGACCGTGCAAGAGGCATAGTTTTCTTGTCAAGTTGTGCTTTATTCTTTATGCAATGTGCTATATGCTTTCATCATACTTCTGTTGTTTTACAATTATTTCTTTCGGCGTTTCCTCAAGAAATTTCTGCGTTGTTGTCCCCCTCTACACACTACATAATGTGTGTGTTGATCATATTCATCACTGCTTTTACTTCGCAGCACACGGGAGACCATGCAAGAGGCATTATTTTCATGTCAGGTAGTGCTGTACTCTTTATGCAATATGCTATATGCTTTATCCATACTTCTGTCGTTTTACAATTATTTCTTTCGGCGTTTCCTCAAGACTTTTCTGCGTTGTTTTTTCCCCCTACACACTACATATTGTGTGTGTTGATGATATTCATTACTGCTTTTACTTCGCAGCACATGGGAGACCATGCAAGAGGCTTTTTTTTCATGCCAGGTAGTGCTGTACTCTTTATGCAATGTGCTATATGCTTTCACCATACTTCTGTTGTTTTACAATTATTTCTTTCGGCATTTTTTCAAGATTTTTCTGCGTTGTTTTCCCCCTCTACACACTACATAATGTGTGTGTTGATGATATTCATCATTGTTTTACTTCGCAGCACACCGGGGACCGTGCAAGAGGCATAGTTTTCTTGTCAGGTAGTGCTGTACTCTTTATGCAATGTGCTATATGCTTTCACCATACTTCTGTCGTTTTACAATTATTTCTTTCGGTGTTTCTTCAAGACTTTTCTGCGTTGCTTTTTCCCCCTACACATTACATGTTGTGTGTGTTGATTGATATTCATCACTGTTTTTCTTTCACAGCACACCGGAGACCGTGCAAGAGGCATATTTTTCTTGCCAGGTATTGCTGTACTCTTTATGCAATGTGCTATATTATTTCACCATACTTCTGTCGTTTTACAATTATTTCTTTCGGCGTTTCCTCAAGACTTTTCTGTGTTGTTTTCCCCCCCTACACACTAGAGGATATGTGTGTGTTGATTGATATTCATCCCAAGTACAAGTGTTATTAACACCAGTTTCCTTAAAGAAGAGCTACAAGTAAAGAGACGTACAGCGCATACACCGCGATGAATAACTGAAAGTGAATTAGAGAATGCGGTGTAAGCCCACCAGATCTCTGTGAAATTATTGAACACAGGGTTTTGATGGTCCCAAGCCCATAACGGGGAGGGCACTTCATTCTCAAATAAGGTGGAATTAATTGGAGAAGACTGAGAAAACCTAATGAAGAAAATAGTTCCTTCCTAGTAATCGAACCTGAATATAACGAAGTTTTTTTTATCATGGGTTAATAACTGTGAAAAAGAGGCTTCTTCCTATTGGCTAATGGAAATGTTGGTGGGGGAAATGGTACATAAAGTAGAAGGGGAAAAATAATTTTTTGGATGGGTGGGGGTGGGGTGGAGGGGGAGTAGTAGTTTGAGCGGGTTATAACACGAGTGTTCGGTGAGAGGGGCAAGTAGGGGAAGGAGGGGGGAAATTCATAACATGACTAATGCCCAATTAAATTAAAGTCCGAGATAGGGTAGGGGAGGGGGTATTAGTTAATATATACATGTAAAAAGTGGTGGGGGACGTCAGTGTGTCGATGGAGCTCGTCCGGGTAAGACATGCCGGTAGTTGATTTAATTAAATAATTTTTATATAAAATGTTTTCATTAAATAGTTTTTTTATTAAAAGTTTTTACTAAAAAGAATTTTATTAAAAAGTTTTTTTTATAAAAAATTGAATTTATTAATTATGTGCAGGGTTATTATGGAATGTGAAATCGAAAAATTTTCGGAAGAAACTCCAAGATGGTGGCCGGATACAAGATGGCGTCCGGAAACAAGATGGAGGTAATATTTTTTTTTCGAAATTTTTTGAAATTTTGAAATTTTTTGGAAAATTTTGAATTTTTGAAATTTTCGAAATTTTGGAAAATTTTGGTAATTTGACACTCAAGGTCAAGGTCAAGGTTAAAGGTCAAGGTCATCCAACATGGCGGCCGGGGCCGTGACGTTACAACATGGCGGGCAAATCCACACTCGGCTGAAATCCACACTCGGCTGAAATCCACACTCCGGCTACATGTCCTGGAACCGCCATAGTCATACTACTTATGTGTACTGCCTTTTCTGCTTCAGCAAGTCTGTTAACATTCTCATTCAGGAATTTACTTTTCACTTTTACATCTAATTTGAAAGTGCAACAGGTATCAACATGCGGACGACAGCACGAAAGGTCAAAACAGTAATGAGAAATGTTCAAATAAAATGTGTACTTTACATCACTCTCAGGGTTTTCTTGTTTAAAAAGTTCGATCATGATCAGTATGATTAATTTTTCACTCAAAATAGTAGCTCTCTTTTCCCGAATAGTAGGATACTTTGGTAGGGAATGATGCAATATATTTAATGATTCTATTAACGACAGTACCAGGTTTAGCATTCCCTGGTATACTTATACCACTAATATATAATTATTTTCCCCTCACGCGAAAGATGAATTAATCGTTGCATGCTTTGTGCACCAACAATATGAATGGACTGAAAATTAGTTTTACATACCTGAATGGTTCCATTGCTTACTGGGAACCGCATACAGAGTCAAAAATTTCTTGCTTGGTATTGAGACTCCTCATCTGGCTTACCCTCGCCTTTTTTTCTTCACCTCTTCTGTATGGATGAATCCTTGCGATTAACAGACTCGTTCGTTTTTCGTTTATTGATTTCAGAAACGTACCCCCGTCGTTCTTGTTCATCAATTTTCGTGAAGCATCGTCTACGACATCTGCAACAACAAAATGGCAGTTTCGTGTTTACTATTTGATAGCTAAACTGTGTGTACAAGTACAGAAATACATTAATAAATATATTGTCGTATGGTGGTATAATCCTATTGTGATATATTGACACATTTGTGTGATATCATTATATGCGGTCGTCTGTGGGTTGGGGTAATAGCAATGAGACACAACAACAAAACAAAACTTCTGGTTCGGCCGACTAGCTTCATAAAACATCTACGTGAAACTTCAAATAGAAATACACACAACCCTAAATTTAAATAGCAACTCACAAATGTAGAAAAATGGCATTAAATTTAATATCACAGTTTCTCTCAGGGAAGGATCGGTGGATACGGGACCGATTTTGCAATTTTAATGTATTGAATTTGCATGGTGAGTAACGCCATATAATGGGTAATAAAATGGCTAGGAGAAGGTACAATGTAACCAATGCAATGTTAAATAACTGCGAATAAACTATGGGAAGAAAAACAAATAACATATCAAATACATCTACCCACTAACTACCGTAGACATTTTGCTACAGAGTCAGACTTCAGCACAGTCCAAGAAAGTGTTAGTTCGCTGTTAACGTCTGTCTTTCCATGTAACTAAAAACATGGTGCTCGCTGACCCTGCCTCAGTACTAAAACTGGCAACGATTCCGATCTTCTCGTAGGCCACCGACGAGGATCACAGCCTCCAGGATTGTGAGCCCGATCTCGTCTCACGGTCCTCCCTCTGTGGCAGTAATATCGGCGTCCCTGGGCAGCGTCACGGCTTCGTGCGACGCCAAGGAACACGTCCACCTCCTCCGACGATCCACAAAGAACTCCCTCCACATAGCTAAACTGTCTTAACTACAGGCTTCGCACTCCTCTATGGCACAAGGAATACACTTCTTAAACCACATAATAATATACACGTCCTTCCCTGCACTTAAAGTCTATACATAACATATCATTCTTAAATATATGCTTACATTGATTCAGCTCATACAATTAGAAAATAAACACACAATAAATACTTATTTTAAGATATTAATATCTGCAATATATACATGCCAAATGTATTATTACAGATAATCCCAGTCCAGAGGGAATACCAAAATCAAAACTGGTATGTACTCTATACCATACTTAATGTCGTAAAATATCAGACCAAAATTAATATCTAATAACTATTCTTCCTCCACGAAAGTCCGCTGAACAGTTAGGATACAACATGCAATGTGAAAAATAAAAAACAATCAACAGTACAAACATAATTCTGCGTCCAGTCTCTTCATAAAAACAAAACATTACACTGATCAACACCATCGTGGCAGTTCCGTCGTCGTCTCGGCGACCGCTGGTTTAACCTCCGAGCACCATGGCACAGCCGTCCCGGTGATCCTGCAGGTGAAAGTCTCTATGCAACACCGTACTCAGCTCCGGCCTAAGCACGGCACATCGCAGCAAGTGTTCGTTGCACCATGCCAGTCCATCTCGTGTGCACTCTGCGTCCTCGGTGGGGTTACAACAGACTACCAGCAAGTAGTTCGCCAACGACAAACGTAACTCATTTTAGCAACATGTCTAACCTGCTGTGGAGATAGTCAATATAATGCACTGGTTTAACCTCTTTGCTTAGTTTTGCAAACACCAAGTCTGTTACTAAACATTCACTATTCATGGCATAGCTTGTCTGGTACACCTTCTTCCTTGCAGCCGTCGAGTCGATCTCACATTGTCCATCCCCGTCCAAGCGGAGCACAACTCAAAGCGTCGTGTGACTGACTCTGTTACAGAAGCACAAATAGCTAGGTGCTCAGGCCTGAATAACCTAGGGACCCTAATAATTAACATAAAATATGTGTAAGTGTATTAATTACCAGAGAAATAAAATCTGCAGTATGCAGAAAACTGTGTTCTTCACTGTAAGAATGAAAAAAAAATTACATGGAAATAAAATGTCTCATTAAGGAAAAAGAAATAAGAAATGTACCTCTAAGAGAAAGAAAGAAATGCGTTTATGAGGCGAACAAGAGCAAACTAGGAGAAATACTGAACAGTTTGACACCTCACAACTAGGAGAAAGAAACTTTTATTTTGATGACCACAAACTTCTAGCGAAAATAAATTTCGTTGCAGAAAGAATACGTACGTAGCCTTTAAGCATATAATTAGACCTCAAAACTTTATTAAAGACTGTTAAAGGCTAAAAAAAAAAAACGACGGAAAACCTCCAGCTTACATCACACTTTACAGTACTACGGGTCAATCGTTGTCTGGAACAGATTTCAAAAGATGTTCTTAGTTTTATGCAGTACAGGTAACTCAAAATAATAATCTCAGTCAATCATGTACGTACGACAATTCAAAAACAGCTTAAGTAACAACCCCTCCTGACCACAATGTCAAGGTGCACATACATAGCAAAAGCACTCCGGCTTTAGGGTTTCACTGCGACATCAAACACGTGATTTGCTGTACGCTGTTAGATATGTGTGGGGTGGAAAGGGAACCCTAATTAACAAGCGATGTGTAAAAGTCTTAACTGCCTTATAAGTTGAGAAATAAATAAATTTGTAGGTTAACGGCCGCCTTCGTGGTTTTCAGGACCTATTACACAAATAAAATCTCCACTCAAAATGTATTGTTGGTACTTGGGAGGAGTGAAGGGTAAAAGGGTAAAGTGTCTACATTAAAAATTAGTTGCGTTCGTATCGGTTCTGTGATAAAGAGGGGGCGATTATATATATATAATTTTAACATCACCTACTTGTTTGGAAGCTGAATGTTGGCAAGTTCACTTTCCGCTCTGGTGATAATAGCTGTTACACAGCAACACTCACCAACGTTCGTCAAATATTCATACCGTCACGTGAATGCAAGAACTAGGAGTAGTCTAGTAAGATTCTGTTCCTTCTGGGACATGGAGCCGGTGTGAGGCGCCCACCCGAGTGAGGCACTCCCTGCCATGTTGTGATGTCACGGCCCCGGCTGCCATGTTGGATGACCTTGAACTTTAACCATGACCTTGACCTCGAGTGTCCAATTTCCAAAATCATCCAAAATGTCGAACATTTCAAAAAATAACATGTTTTCAAAAATTTTCAAAAAACTAAAAAATTTTAAAATTTTAGAAATTTATTTTTTTTTAATTTTAAAGAATTTTAAAAATTCTGAAAAAATAATTCCTACATCTTGTTTCCGGCCGCCATCTTAGGGTTTCTTCCGAAGATTCCGATAATTTTTCGATTTCACATTCCATTATAAACCTGCACAAATTTAGTAAATAAAATTTAATTAAATTATTTTTATGTTAAAACTTTTTAGTAAAAACCATTTAACGAAAAAAACTTTTATATAAAATTATTTAATTAAAAATGCTGTCAACATATCTTACCTGGATGGGCTCCATCGACACACTGACTCCCCCCACCATTTTAACATGTATATATTAATTCATATCCCCTCCCTCTTCCAATACCAATTCCTTTATTTTAATTAGCTGTTAGTCATGTGATGAATTTCCCCCTACCCCTACTTACCCCTACTTTCCCCTCTCAGTGACACTCGTGTTATTACCCGCGGTAACTACACCACCCCTCCCTTCCTTTTTCCAAGAAACTATTATAAAAGTATTCCTTCCCCTTTTACTTAATGTGCGATTTCCCCCACCACCATTTCTAATAGCCAATAAGAAGCTAGCTCTCTTTCCCCACATAACATTATATCTCTTACTGTAACCAATCACAGGATACCTTCCCCTTCTTGTCAGAAAACAATTTCCTTTACACACTGTCCTTCTCCATAGCTCAAATAAGCTAGGAAATCACATACGATTTCCCCCCTCAATGCATCAATTTTATATCTTAGCATATACCCCACCATCACCTAAATAAAGTTGTGTGTACTCACAATGTATTAGTTTCCCTTCCCCACTCATCACACCTTACATGTTTTCCCCCAATTTTAACTATTAATATGATTGGTCGTTAGACCCCTTCTCTCACATTCTAATGGTCACTTGTCTCCCCTCATTCCCATATTTCTATTTTTTTATAAACCCTCATAACAGAAGGGAACGAGCAGTCTCTGCCGTCTACCTCTTTGAGTTCAGTTCATATCATGGTTCGTTCATTTGTAGTTAAAAGTATAACCGTTAATTTGAACTCGTGCAGCTGCAAACCAGTAAGTCACGACGAAGTGCACATAGTTCACGTACAGTTCTACCGCGCCGGAATTTTGTTCCAACTGTGTCGGAAATAATTCGTCATTGTTCTGCATTAGAGCAGGAAGAGAAGAGTTGATCCATTCATCATACACCTTCACAGAATACGAGTATAGAGAAAGTCAAGAACCAGGAAAAAGGGAAAATTTATTGGACTCATCAGAACCTACAGACCAAAAGAATCATGTACTATCTTCCACCAGTGAACTCTACAAGCTACTACATGTCACCACCGAGCATTTCAAGTTCGGAACTCTCCGACGACTACAGTAACGAAGATATCGAAATGGGTGAGTCTACTATTGCTACATACACTCCATTCAGGTCAGAAGACACATTCCAGTACACGGATGTAATGGTGGGCTACAGAAGAGTATGTTTTAAAGATGCTAAAAAAGTTTTACAAATTCAGTTCTGTGATGGTGATATTCACTTGGTATTGTGTTACGATTCATACGAAGGATACTATGTACCTGGCGAACTATCATGCGACAACGATGAATGTTACGTTTATAATGTTCATCCAGACTCAGTACTTTCGTGCACGATGAACGACTTGTTGCTACAGGAAAGTGGTCAAAAAGTGACTGAAATTCGTGGTCATAAGTCATTCACATACACACTTCGTCGAACAGGAAGAAAAACAGTGTGCGAATGGAGAGAGAAATGTAACAGACATACAAATGTCGTGCAAAGATGTGGATTACCTGAATGGTCTTCACAGTGCTCTCGTTTTTCGTGTGATGTATACCTTTCATCAAGACCGTTGCCACAGCAAGTACATACACTTACCCCCAGTCAGACCAACACATTTAACCCTTTGAAAAAAATACGACTTAGTTGACATAATGTTACACGGAGTTACGTACACCGCAGAAGCATTTGTAAAACACGTTGTTGAAAGATACTTAAATGGCATACATTTCCACATGGAGAGAAATTACTGCAATGGAGTAGTAATTTTGCTAACAGTACGAGACAGTGACACCGAAGAGTGTGCCGTACATCTGTGTAGGCCTAGAATGAAATTCCCCACGTCGCTGCCTGATATGAAGAAGGAAACTTCGGAACTTAACATCAAAACCAAATACGACTAAAAAAACGTGAGTTCGAAAACGAAATTACCGGAGGGAAGCTCCAAACCCCATTACTATGTCATGAGAAATGTACGGGTGTTTGGCATACATTTACATCATTAGCAGAGACTGATCCTTGGACTAATGCGAGTACAAGTGTGTGTGCAAACGAACTGTGTGTTATGTATCGAAAACGTCTTATGGGCATCCATTCGCCTGCTTCATTTCTTAAAAAGCAATTTGTTATACATTCTTAATACGGTACAATAATACAGTACCTTTTCGAATGTGTATTTATGCAATTTCTTATAACACTCATCGGACACTTTAATAAATAACGCCAATTACTTTTGTAATCATATCATCAAGTGACAAATACAATTTTTAAAAAATCAGCAACATTGTGTGTTGTTCGCCAGTATTAACTTTTCTCTACGAATGTAACGTCTGATTGCTGTTCAGCCGGTAGAAAAATATTATCGGCTAGAGTGGCATACAGAAGGGATAAATCTTTAACATTGCTATACAGAGAGAACGAGCTGTCGTACTTGCCCAAAGAATTTCTTCTCGTCTACGCACCGCACGAGGTACCATCAGTGTACAAGTTCCTACCAGATCATCTAAAAGAAGACGAGGACATTCTCGACTGTTTTCCATGCTATGAATGTTTTCAGGGCTGTACTTCGCTTCCGAACATGTTGCAACGTAGGAATTGGTGCAAGGCACACCGTCGCTCTTCAACGACCAGCACTTCATCCACTACAGTCCACATCACATCTAGTGACAGCAGTACTCCAAAGAAGCCTACCCGCGAGACTTAGTAGTGACTTTTTTCCCAAGTAATTTCCCTGCAATAACATGTACTGTAAGATCCAAGGCTTTCGTTCGCAATACACATTCACCATCAAGCAGCTGTCAATATCGAACAGTGACGATGACCTGGCAACAAAGGTTTCCACCTTCGAGCCCCTGGGATCATCTGAGGTGTACCACGCAACAATTATACCGACTGCAGACTTATCAGAAACATGGACTCAGGTGGGTTTCCGTTCACCCAAATACTCAATGTCTTGATTTACATCTTAAATGAAGATTGCCCAGCGTTTGTCATCGGAAATGGTTAAATTCTTGTGTTACGTAGCATGTGTCCAAACATCATTAAAAACTATTGATGTGCATATAGAGTGTATGTATCCTACATTCAGTAAACTTGTTGAAATGAACACTGATAAACTTCACTACTGTGAGAAAAAAATAATTTATGTGCTCAGTGTAACTCGGAAGACTTGAGACTTTGGTTTCATAATTATCCACGGTACATGCAAAAATTCGTGTTGAACGAGAGAGACTCTGTAGCTTTCAATTTACTTAAAAGAGCATCATCCAAACCAGTCATGAAATGAGTTCACAGAGGCAGTTGGCGGAGACACACATACATTGAAATTCAAATGTGTGTATGCACAGAAAAATAAATTTAAAAATCCATATTATTTAAATCAGAAGAAATATTTTAATATCAGAATGTTAGCTATAAATTACACTTATTTAAAGTGTGTTGTAAGGAGTTAAGATAATAAGAAAAAATTTAATTATTTTCTTAAATTATTTTCCTAAGATGAAATAATGTTTGTAAACTTGTTAATGATAAAATGTGCATTTGTATGTGTGGTAAACACCAGTTAGTTCGTTTACATAATGCTGATAATTGTCTGTGTCTTCACATGTGTTAAAGACCGAATATTTAATAAAACCACTACTATGTGTTTTAAAAAACTGTTTGAATATTTTGTGTAACTAATCCAAGCTCTGAACAATACATTCTCTGTATGAATGAAACGTATTTTCAGTTTATTAAAGGTCCTAGTACATGTATAAAATTTAGCCTAATTTGTCAAGGTAAAAAATTGCGAAAAAATTATATTTTTAAGAGAAACTAACATGTATATTTGAATATATTCAATAACATCATAATTTCAAAAAAATTATAAAATAACTCAGATCGAGCAAATTAAAATACATTCACTTCATTCGCGTGGAGGTTGTGTAACGTGATGCTAAAGAGACAGAAAGAGAGAGAACGAGAGACTGATCACTGTACACATCTGGCCGTCAAGGTGTCAGGTGGGCTTAGGAATAGGGGAGGGGGCGGGCAGACGTTGACGTGTAGAGACACTCACAGAGCTCCGGCCAGCTAACTAAATATCTGTAGTGGAGAATATTAAAACTTACAACTTTTTTACAAATCTATATTTTGCAAACGGTTGCTTGGATTTGAAAAATACAAACACTGTTGAATTTTTTTTTAAATTCTGAACAAGTAGCGTGTGTTTTTTTCTGATGCGTCCACAGAGGTTCGAATCAATATCCCTCTTGGTAAAAATCATGTTTAATGATTTGTAAAAAAAAAAATTAAGCTTAACATGACTCATGCTCCGGCATGTACGATAAACTGATCGTAACATCTTCTATACCGTCCGTTATGTAGGTCGCAGTCTTTCGCCAAAACTAGAAATCCAAACTTGTCTTTTTAGCTAACTTGTCTCCGAATTCAGCAAAGGTCTTGTCTGTGTTAAGATGATCGTCGCACACTTAGACCACTGATACGAAACCTTTGTATTTCATACAGCATAAGACATTTTTCTCCTGCGATGTATTTTATTAATCACAAGTTCAACACTTTTGTTTTTAACTTACCTTCTACTATATAAATATCATTGTTATTCATAATTATTTTTATTACCTACATATTCACCTTTAACTCTTGTTTCTATTTTGAACATGGCAAATAATAAAAAATACAGAAAGCATTAAAGAACATATATATTATTAAGTTTCTGTTCCGAATCATGTCGAACTAACATACCTTCCATGCAGTTATCAGAACACATAGCCGGAATACTTATCTATAGATTCGTCTTCAATCTTATATGTAACCATCAAGACCCATCAGTCAAATATTGCATACTGTCTATCATACTGTAAAGAGCTACCTAGCACCATAGCCCAGCATCACTTGTAATATTCGTTTTACAAACTACCTACTAAATTATCAAGATAGGTCAAAGCTACAATCAGCTTATCATTTTAGAATTGTATGCATAAAAAACATTTTTCTTAAAGCATTTTATCACCTATACAAAACATACACTTCAATATTAACTCAGCATTCATTAACTAACCGAGGCAGGTCACATTGTAAACTATTCTATACTGTACGTTAAGAAAACATCAACACATATTTCTAATGTTAAATCGGTTAACCGTACCGCTTGAGTATATAAACTGCACCTTTCAATAATATAACTTAACACAACCAAAAGCCGTCCCTCTTATACAAAATAACAATAGCTGGCACATGCTATAAACGGTATCATCTCCAGTACATACACGTCAGTCAAAACATAGCGGATATTAATTCTTCGCTAAACTTTTCTAAGACGTACAAACCTACATTTCGTTCTCATCCAACAAACAAAACCCAATTTTCATCTAGACAAACGCACCTTCATTATTCACTTGTACTACACCAGACGTATTACTCAGTCAGGCAATACACACAAGACACCATTGGAACATACAATTGAAACACATGTAAAAACCAATGAAATATACATCAAACCAAACCAACCGCCATGTAACATTTGATCATATATTTCCGAAGTCACATAATCACTATTAACGTTACCATATTAGTACCTGAATTTCTGTGATGATTAGACAAACAAACGTAATGTATATCACTAGGTTTTTTTATAAATAACGGTCATGATCATTTTCCATAATACTCAACATTCCTTGACTTATAATCATTAAACTAATTAAAATCCGATGCTGTCAAGGCACTCATTAATATCGTAACGAAAATATAATATATTCTGAAGGTCCGATCAGTCACTTATCTCAGTTAAGGTACACAATTTTTTCTCGTGCACATCAATATTATCTCCTATTGTAACCATCCTGAAATACACTATCATTCATATGTACTCGGATATAATCTAATTATACATACCATGCTCAAATGCTTCAGCTCATATTATAAAATAAATAAATTTTATTACTTAAATCTAACATTTTTGTAAATATACTAGTATGTACACCATACTTCACCTGGATAATCAATACTATTCTTCAGAGATAAAACTTTCTAACCAAAATATCTTCTGTCCTATATCAGCTCGGCCATACAGACTTTTATTGTACTCACACACAAACTCACATGCAGAGCAAGTCCATACTCGAACATATGTACACACACACGCGCGCTTCATCAGAGCAAGTTAATAAATTATAACACACACACAAAACACTGTGGTGACATGTAGTTGCTTGTAGCGTTCACTAGTGGAAAATGGTAAATGATCCTTCAGGTCTTTAGGCTCTGATGAGTGCAATTAATTTTCACTTTTCCCTGTTTCTTGACTTTCTCTATACTCGTGTTCTGTGAAGGTGTGTTTCATCACATCAGTTGTAGACTACCGAAGGTCTGCATGTGGCTGCCAATGATGAACGGATCAACTCTTCTCTTCCTGCTCTAATGCAGAACAATGACGCAATATTTCCGACACAGTTGGAACAAAATGCCGGCGCAGTAGAACTGTACATGAACTATACGCACTTCGTCGTGACTCACTGGCTTGCAGATGCACGGATGCAAATGTACAGTTATGCTTTTAACTACAAATGAACAAACCACGATATGAACTGAACACATGGCAGAGACTGCTCGTTCCCTTTTGTTACGAGGGTTTATAAAAGTGAAGAAATATGGGAATGAGCGGAGACAAGTGACCAAAAGAATGTGAGGGAAGGGGGTCTACCAACCAATCATATGATAGGTTGAAAGGAGGGAAACATGTAGGGTGTTATGAGAAGGGAAGGGAAACTAATTAATTGTAAATACACACAACTTTATTTAGGTGATGTTGGGATATATGCTAAGATACAAAATTGAAGCATGGAGGGGGAAATCGTGTGTAATTTGCTAGCTTATTTGGGCTATGGAGAAACACAGTGTGTAAAGGAAAATATTTTCTAATGAGAAGGGGAAGGTAGCTTGTGATTGGTTACAGTAAGAGAAGTAATGTTATGTGGGGAAAGAAAGCTAGCTTCTTATTGGCTAGTGGAAATGGTGGTGGGGAAAATCACACATAAAGTAGAAGGTGAAGAAATAATTTTTTAAAAGTTCCTTGGAAAGGGGAAGGGAGGGGGTGGAGTTGTTTGAGCTTGTAATAACATGTGTGTAAGGGAGAGGAGAAAGTAGGGGACAGTAAGGGAAGGGGTGAATTCATCACGTGACTAACAGCCAATTAAAATAAAGGAAATGGTAGTGGAAGGAGTAGAGGGGATGGATTAATATATACATGTATAAAGTGGTAGGGGGAGTCAGTGTGCCGATGGAGCTCGTCCGGGTAAGATGTGACGGTAGTTGTTTTAATTAAATAATTTGATACAAAAGTTTTTCATTAAACAATTTTTTACTAAAAGTTTTAACATAATAATGTAATTACAATTTTATTTATTAAATATGTGCGGGGTTATAATGTAATGCGAAATCGAAAAATTATCGGAAGCTTCAGAAGAAGCCCCAAAATGGCGGCCAGAAACTAGATGGAGGTAAATTTTTTTTTTCGGAAATTTTTGGAATTTTTAAAATTTTTTAAAAAGTTAAAATTTTTTAACAATTTTCTATTTTTTTGGAATCATTTATTTTTTTTATTTTTTTAAATTTTTTGGAAAATTTGTAATTTTTTGAAATTTTTTTTGAAAATATTTAATTATTTTTAAAGTTTGGAAATTTTGGTAAATTGTCACTCAAGGTCAAGGTAATGATTAAAGGTCAAGGTCATCCAACATGGTGGCCGGGGCTGTGACATCACAACATGGGGGGGGGCCTCACTCGGGTGGGCGCTTCACACCAGCTCCATGTCCCATTAGGAACATAATCATACTACTACTAGGTAACTCGGAAATTGGCATGATTTAGTTATCTACATAGATATGAAGATTATATTATGTATTAGTTAATGCAATAACTATGTAACAGTCCTGCCAATTTTGTGGCACCTATTGACCAGGGAAAAAGTAGGTATAGTGGAAAGAGATCTCTTTATAAATGTGACAACTAGGTAACTCTATATATCTATGTTTTGCAGCACATGCAGATTGATATTTGGGTGCTAGAAGTAAGTAACTGAATATATCCACTTCTTGCATTGAAGATGTAATGCTGCACTCTAGTGATTGGTTAAGGTAGCTGTGTAAATGTTCAACATGCTGCATTGCATATTTTGTGGGTCATCTATGTGTACTATTAATTTGGTGTCTAGTAACTGTATTATAACAAAATGACTTCTAGAGGAAAGAAACTGATGGAATTAGCACAAAAGAAACTACCAGAGGCGGAAAGTAAGAGTAACTATGCTTCAATTTATATACGAGCATTGAATTTTATTTACATATTTTCCATGTTATTTCAAAACAAATGCAATATTTTTGCAATGCGTAATCCCGACTGTTTTGAAAAATGTGTCACAGTTTCAATCACTGATTTAACTAACATCTGATTCTGTATGGTTTAAGTGAGATTATATAATACAGCAGAAAATTGTAAAACGTTTTGAATATAATTTGGAAATTTAGCAGTTATTTCGTAAGAGGTTTTGTTTGTTAAAAATGACTTGAAATAATGGCGTTGCTGTTTATTGTATCTGGCATACATTAATTCACTTTAGTTTGGGAATGTTATGCAAAAAATCATAAGCCACTGAGTAGAGTCAGTAATATTAATTTGTTAATACATTCTTCTAACTTTTCTGCACGATTAATTTACCACAAGTCGAGTAGTTAAATTAATTAAGCACTTGGTTTGTTTTTGTGAAAGCAAAGGTACTGTATTGAAAACACACAAACTGGCATGATCCTTATTTGTGTGCAGAAATTACTTATTTAGACCTGCAACTATTGTTGCAAGTACTTAACGAAAATGTTGGTTGTGTATGCTGGTAAAAATTTTATAAAATAATAAAGAATATTTTTTTTAACAGTTTACAATGTTGCTAACATGTACAGGTTACGACACGATATTGTTTCATAATCAGATCCGGTGATCTGTCAAGTATATGTTTAAAACGACTACATACAAAAACATATTTACACTGATATTTCGAACACAGCATCAACAATATGGCCAAAGAACCACAGCGTTCAAAATATGTTAAACCTTAGTATATTGAATTTAAATAGATATTATGTGTAGTGTTTTACAAACTTTTTTCGTTACTTATTTAGTTTTATTTTTTTAAGCTGCCATTGGCTGTAAAGCTGAGCAGAACCAGGATGAAGGTGAAGTAAGAACTAAAAATGGCAGTGTATCAATGCCACGCCTTAGTTCCAGTAAAAGTGGCATTTCAGTGGATGAATCAGACTATCTTTCAGAAAACAGTAGTTCCTCAGAATCTGGAAGATCAAGTGCCTGTGAGAAGTTGACTGGAATGCAAGAGTACCCAGAGATAACTGATAAACCTCGAAGAAGAAAAAGGCAGCCACACAAATGGAAGAGGAATATACGAAAGAAAAGAAGACTAGAAGGAAAATAATATGTTTCAACAACAGGTGTGTTGGTACCAGCTGTTCAAACGAAGGCCACTTACAAGAAAACTTGCAGAATACAATGTTTTTTAATCCCTGAACAACAGAGAGTCAATATTTTTCAAACTTACTGCTCAATGTGGGATTATTCACGCCAGCGAGATTTTACACATGCTAATACAGTGAAACAATTTACCAAAACAAAGACGACATAGAACAAATCCAGAAGGCCATACTCTATTACCTACTTCTTGCCGATCGATGGAAAGAAAGTTTGCAAGTCTATGTTCTTGAACACACTGGAATTAAAAAGGGTGTTGTTGACATTGCTATGCAAAAGCGGTCTAAGGAGAATGTAGCTGCAGTTGATGGGCGAGGAAAGGTGAAGAGTCCATCGTTGGATCCTACAATAGTTGAGGGTATTAAAGCCCACATCAAGAGTTTTCCATGTGTTCCATCCCATTACTGCAGAGCTGGTACTGCAAGGAAATTCTTCTGCGCCTGATTAATCCTGGCAACTATGTATTGATTGTACAGTCAACATTGTACAGACCTTGATCAACCAAAAGAAAATATCTGCTTACCGCAAGATATTTCGGGAAAATTTCAATCTGGGATTTCACATTCCGAAAAAAGACCAGTGCCGCATTTGCATGAACTTTGACAAGTCTAGCGAACCAACAGAGAATATGAAGATATGATACGAAACTCATAAAAAAACGCAAAGATGAAGCTCGCGAAGAAAAAAATAAAGACAAACAAGAAGCAGTAGCAAGTGAAAATATTATCAGCTGCAATTTTGATTTGCAGCAAGTTTTACATTGTCCAAGTGATCCAACCAACAATGCATTGTTCTACAAACGCAGATTGGTTACATGCAATTTTACCATTTTTAATGTTACAACAAAGCACGCGGATTGTTTCATTTGGCATGAAGGCCAGGGAGGCAGAGGCAGTTGTGAAACAGCTAGCTGCCATTTTATATATTTTCAGTCTCTTCCCAACACCAACAAGGAAGTGAGATGTTTCAGTGATCGTTGCAGTGGTCAGAACCTTAATAAGTACGTTGTTGCAATGTGCATGTATGCTGTTAAAGTACTTGAAAACGTCTAAGTTATTGAACTTAGGTTTCTTCAACCTGGCCATGGTGAAATGGAGTGCGATTCTATGCAATCGATTATTGGTACAGAGTTCAAGCGAGTCGGTAAGGCATTGTGGCCAGGTGATTGGAAGTCTATTGCAAGAGGTGCCCGGAAGTAGGGTGACAAGCCATACATTATACACGATGTTCAATCTGACGATATCATGAATTGGAAAACATTTGCTGATGACTATCTCACGATTCGCAAAACTGATAGTAATAGTCAGCATTTAATTTTCAGAAGAACTGCTGATTTCGATTCACGAAAGAGATCCCTTATGAATACAAGTTTAAGGAATTGTTTGCTGCTGATCCCTTTAGGCGAGTACACTGCAGGAAAACAGCTCTGCGCAGGCTTTCTAGGATTTATTTGCTACCTTGCTACCCACATGGCCACCCTATTACGTAAGCCAAATACAAGGATTTAAGGTCTTTGTTTTCAATAAAACTGGCTGGAATAAGTCGTGACTAGTTCGATTTATATTCTAGCTTGCCTCATAGAATTGTCGATGTGGAGGAAGATGATGACTAAATCAATCATAGATGAATGAAGAAGTATCGTAATTGCATTAATGTCATTTTAGTTGTGTTTATTGTGAATTCGTTGTTGCACCGAAGCTGTTATACTAGGCTATCTCAAGCTTGGATTACTTGAAGCAACAATTTCCAGAATAATCCTGAAGTATTGAATTGACATGGTTAGGCTGCCACGTGTTCTACTTTCATTAATATTATATTACATCGAAGCTGTTACGTTGTGCAAATGTATTATTTTATACTACCCGAAGCTTGAATTACTTCAAAACTTTTCTGATTAATCCCGAAGAAGGGTATTGAAAATGTAAGGTTTAAAGTTTATCATATTTTCATTTGTATGTCTTTTCATTGTGTTTATTGTAAATCCTTTGTTGCATAGGTGCTATTATGTTTTACAAATTAATTATGATATACTTTCTCAAGTATTGATTACCTTCTTCAAATTTTCCAATAAATTCTGAAACATTGAAAAGGTATGGTTGTCATGTGTTACAATTTTATAAATGTAACAGTTTAGTTATGTTTATCGTAAACCCTTTGTATTTTTAAACGAAATCACAATGTCCCTTAAATAATTATTGTACTGAAGCTGTTTGTTTTTATACATTTACGATGTTGTACTGTCACAAGTTTGAATTACTTTAGAATTAACATTATTCTGATTAATCCAGTTGTAATGCCATATTGAAAATCCATGGTTACCAGTTGCACACACACACACACACACACACACACACACACACACACACACACACACACACACATATATATATATATATATATATATATATATATATATATATATATATATATATAGCTATCTGCTCTTTGGAGATAAAATGTTAATGCAAAAACTAAGTATCGTCAGTTTTTTATTACTATTGTAATGAATTTAGCAAATATTTGAAGAAAATATATGTCATCATTAAGTCCTTATCACCAGCAATGATTTGAACAGTATATGTTACGGAATATATTACAGTTCGTCTCAAAACTGATTACAGAAAAACCTATTAATCTATTTTGCCTATATCTCGAAAGCATTGAAATACAGATACCTAGTTCTTGCATTCACATAACGACATGTGCTTAGCAATGACTATACACAACTCTGAGTTGTCTGTGGAACCATTGGACTGGTGTGTGAAGTTAGTCTCTCCTAACAGTAGCGTGCAAGGTAGTAATTAACTCTCCAATCACTTTGCTTAAGAAAGTGGAATATTTCCTATTGGTTGATTCCTGCAGGCAAGTTAATGTCGTGTTCTACGACTGTGTAGTAGTCTTGTCTAATACAGTTTCTCTTGTAACGGGGCTACGCATTGCCACTGTATTATTTGGTTCTGTATAGAACTCATGGGTCATTAACATAATTGCTTTTACTGTATTTTGTCCTAAGCTAATTTTTCTAAATCAAATATTACAAATTGTAAAATGCCTGTGTGTTTCATCGCTTTTTTGGACAATTTCTTAATTTTAACTAGCAGTGATCCCGCGAGTATAGATCAAAACTTTAGGTTGTAGTTATTGCGAATGTGTTAATTTAGCAGGTTTAAAAACTGAAGGATGTTTCTGACCGGTTTTGCTAGAGGTTACATTAGCAAGATGGCCAAATGTAAAATAGCAAAACCCATCTTGTTAACATAATATTTTCAAAACTTCTATGTGTAAACTGAAATATTAAAAAGAATATTGTCTGTTCAAGTGATACTATACGAAACTAAACAGTCAATATAAATTTTTTTTTTTTTGCTTTTTTAAAAATTTTTATTTATGTGCAATGCCGGACTCATATTTTCGAAAATTTCCTTCATTCCGTTTAAGGTGCATTGATCTGGTTTTCTGTGTAGACGACACATTTGTAACTTTACTCCTTACGCATCTGCGCCAGAAAAACTACTGTACCCTACGATGTTCCACTTGAGTGTTCCGTCAAATTATGATTTTGTTAAACTCTCTTTTGTTTCTTACAGATCAAGATAATATCGTTGGCATATTGCCAAAAGGGCCACTATCACATTTTAAAGCGGGTGATATTGTCCCTTTTGGTATACTGCTAAAATGCCAATATCGCATTGCTGAAAATGTGATATTGGTCCTTTTGGCAATATACCAACGATATGTAACACTTGTAATATCAGCATCCGAATCTCGCCATAAGCCGGCGTGAGTGTTGTCTGTGCAGTGACGTCACGCAAATAAGAAAAAAGTGTCAACTAGGCAAATTGCAGCAGACTTGCTGCAAGCCTGCTTGCCAGGTTACATTTCACTTGATTTTTGCTTGCCATAGCAAGCTTACTCACGAGACTTGCTGCAAGTCTGAATCAAGCTTGCAGCAAGTTTATATTTCACTTTAATTTAACTTGCCATAGCAAGCTTGCTCAGAACTCTTGTTACAAACCTGAACCAAGCTTGCGAAATAGGTGTATTTGACTTTAATTACACTTATATAGCAGGACTGGTCATGTGATAAGCTGTAAGCTTCCTGTCCCCTATACTAAGCTGATATTGTATAGAAATTTTCCTTAGTAATCTTAATTCATGAAATATTTTCTGAGCCATCAATAATGATCGAACTTGAGATTTAAACTGAACTTTAAATATCAACAAGCGCTTTAAAAAGTAACACTGTTTCATATGCTACCTAAAACAACTATTACGATATTATGTACAACTACAAATAATCTGATATCCTTACCGTTGTTAGTAAATTCACAAACATCAGCATTTAAATAACAATGTTCGTTTTCATACAACCGACTCTCACTATTATACCACTTTCAAGTATTCGCAAAAGTCCAGTGGTTAGCATACCTGCTTTGAAAGCAAGGGGCCTGTGGTTCCAATCTTGGCACAGGAGCCGAAATTTAATGGTTAGTAATTAACATCACAAGTCGATGAACAAGCAATATTTAAGATGTGAATTTGAATGATAGTGAAAATATTGCAGAAAATAAAATGTTGATTTATTCTTCAGGCTGACAAATTAAGCTTGCAGCAGTCTTGCAAATTAAGCTTGCAGCAAGCTTACAAATCAAGTTTGCAGCAAGTTAGAAATGTGTAAACTAGGCAACTTGCAGCAGGCTTATAACAAGTTTATTGGCTTACATTTCACGCTTGCTGCAAGGTTACTGGCTTGCACTGACAAGCTTGCTACAAGCTTGTAGCAAGTTTTTTCTGCTGTCTGGGCTGAATGTAACATGAAGTCTACTTACACATTAAACTTACCTAATTAAAATGACTGATCTCGTGAAATGGTTTCTGAAGATTCGACATTTAGCACTATTAGCTGAAGTGCTGACAATGCCAAAGAGATTAGCATGCTTGAATAAAAGTTATTCTGTGAGTTCACTTCATGCTAGCACGGTTTAGATTTAAGAAATAAATATAACGAAATTGTAAATAAAAGCCAAAGGCCTAAGCATCATAGTACTCATTACATATAAACAGTTGGTTAAGCTAAAATCAATAGTTAGTTTTTTAGTAAAATAAATGCAAATGGCAATTCACATTTAAATAAAGCATTTAAAAATGAATGAATTCTGAAACTAAAGATTTAAAAATATGCATTGGACTTGTCCGTAAAAATGAGATCAATCACGAATTTTACTAGTTTTCACTTGGCTTCTGGTATCTACACCCGTCTCACATGTTTTGTTTTTATAAATAGTCGACACAATTTAATTATTTGATGAACAAAATGTATAACTTCACCAAAACAGTTATTTATTGCTCAGTTATATTTAACTTACACTCACACTAGCATACTAAAACTTACTACATAACATACAACTGTAAGCTGTTGTGAAACATCAGTTGACCTAAATTCAGCATTAGTTATACCCAAGACGTGTATTTAGAACTATCATGTTGATATTTGTTATTTTTGCCTTGTCTGCCAGATAGTACTAGAGCAAGCACATGCTGGCCAGATTACTTTGCTTGCTGAATGAAGGCCACTTTCTCTGCGGTAGTTCACGGGAATCGTAGGAAGCGCTGCCCTGGCGACCGTCATGATATGGCGCGGGCTTCACTCTACTTGCGGAAGTTGTACTGCGGCAGCTGGGGTCGCGAGGCGGTCAGCTGCAGGGACCGTGCGATAGCCTCGGGGATGGGCGGCGGCGTAGGCAGGTGGGCGCCCTCAGCGCGGAAGCCGTTCTCGTCGGCCACATAGCGCACTGCGTACTGCACGCCGTCCGGTCCTGTGTACGAGAAGGAGCCGTCGGCCACCTGTGCCTCTAGGTCCTTCTGACCTGCGTTCTTCAGGTAGCCCTGCTCCTGTGCGGCGATGCCATTGCCTGTCTCGTAGCTGTGGAGCACACGGCAGAATACGTGGTTAACCATCTCGCATCACCTTGTCGCCGAGATATTGAAACCGTTCATCTTAAATAAGCATTGCCTCACTTCAGTTTAGCGGAAGACCGTGGAAAGCTTTCTTATTTTCCCACGTATTACAGTGAGATAAATGCCAGTTTAACCAACAGGACACATGCATACTGCCAAAAAAATTCAGGTTGTTTTCAACATTTTGGATCAAACCATTATAGTTTATCGATAACACTAATATGGGTACTTTGTCGTACGAAACGAATAATTATACATGCAATTTATTTCCAAATGAACCGCATACTGCAGATAGGAAAAAAGTCCAGGACAACTTCCCTTCATGCAACATTATGAAAGGTCGACTTGTTGCCTTTCTGCAGTATGCGGTTCAAATACAACTTACGCAATTTTTCAGAGCTGACTTACCACAGACAATTTCGTAGTGTGTTGGACGCTAACACCACCAACTATCGACGAGGCAAACAGTTGTTCGTAACGGAAACCCAGCCTGATTACATGCAGATACCTGACGTGTGTCTTATATTTATGTACTCGTGGTGTTTGGATTGTGCAAATACAACCAGTGCTTCCTCATCTTTGAATAATCCGTTTAAGGCTGCAAGTACGTCATACATAGAAAATTCATCAATAATACTACTGCCATACCCAAGAACGTATACTCACACTAGCGTATGCCTACTATAAATTACTACATAACAATCAACAGTAAACATTTATGAAACAATTGTCCTAACATTTTACTTGGAATCAAACATAGATATTTGGCTAGATTCACATAAGCACTTACGTTTTGGTTTAGCCAGCAAATGTCATTTAAGGGCGCGGTATGCCGCAATTTTCATCAAAATTTTTAATATTTTATTTGTACCAGATATTTTTTCTTTATTTTAGACACAAAATGTGACTAAATTTGGCTCTTATGAAATGTTTTTATCTCTCGTAGTTTTCGCGTCATTGCTTGTTAAAGTATTATTTTGCATGTTTCCGTTTTAAGGACTACACTAAAACCAACTGATAAACCAAAATAAAAAAAATCACAGTGGTTAAAAACATTGCAGGCTTCAGTGTTATGCTCATAAATATTAGGAATAAAAATTATTAGTATTAATAAAATATTGAATTTTTAAAATTATTAGTTTCGTTTACAGCATTTTTTAAATACAAATCATTTTATTCGTTTTTTTAATACCATGACATTGTAACCTGTAATGTCTTTAGCCACTGAGATTTTTTGAGTTTGGTATATCACTTGGTTTTAGTGTAGTCCTTAAAACGGAAACATTCAAAATATGATTTTAACAAGCAATTAAGCAAAAAATTTGAGAGATAAAAATGTCATAACAGCCTAATTTAGTCACATTTTGTTTCTAAAATAAGAAAAAAATATCTGGTACAAATAAAAAATGTAAAAAATGGCTATGAAAATTGCGATAGACCGCAACAAAAAGCAGCTGTAACTGTATTTAGCAAATTATGAAAACATTTGGTTTTCTTCATGCCGGTACATAATCAAAATTATTTAAACAAAACCAGCAAACAATTGGTCAGTACTTTTTATTCTGGCTTTCAATATATTACTTCTTAGATGGAAGACGCATTTATTGAGGGAAAAGCAAGCAACGACAAAGAATGAAAACGCAATAAAAACACGTAATTTAAGTTACAAAAATGTTTCAAATTTTGTGTTACAGAGGGCTAGAAACGATCAATTTGAACCCAATTTTAATTAATGAATAAAATAATTTTCATACACTAATTGAAAATACTTTCCGTAGTTAAAAATAATGTTTTTAAAATTTTGTTTAACTTTATTTTCAGTTGTTTTATAAACTGAAATGTTCATATTAGAAACGGCAAAATGTTCGCGTGTCTGTATTAATTAAAAACTTTCAGCAGATGTGTTAAATTCTTGTAGTAGTGGTGTTAGAAAATATTAAGTGTAGTTTGGAGTGTTGTGCGGATATAGTTTAAATGTGTGTCTCAGTCACTGAGCCTTCGTGGTTGAAGTAACTGGAACTTTACTTTGCCTGTCAGACGCATTCTTATCTAGCCTATGAAAAAACCGCAGGTAGGGTATAAAACAGGTTTAAGAACGTGTCTACATAGAGCTTTTTTCAGTTTATGGAACATACGCAAAAGAGCGACATGGGCAACTTTACTGGAATGTCAATCTAGACGCAGGGCGTTGAACAACATGCACGTTTTTCTCCTGGTGCGTACAAATAAATATTATATACGTCCCCGAAGCAACGGCACTGCTCCCGTATCCTTCACCTGGTTATAAAGATTTTATCGATTAACATACACTTACATGTAACTGAAATAGATACCAAAGCCCCATATTGTAAAATCACAATTTAGTAAGTGGAATTTTGTTACTGTTTTGCCCAGTAAATCTTTAATCTTCAAAGGAAATATTTATTCCGGTTGACGGTGATGTCTCTGTTTTAAACTTACATAAAAACGGAAAATGGTGTCTTATAGTTTCTTAAATGTTCATTAAAGAATAATTCAAAATGTTATTTCAGTTACAAATATGCCATAGTTGATATTTCTTCAATTAAATTTGTTTTGGATTTGGATTGGCTTTATCTAATTAAGTTATATATATATATATATATATATATATATATATATATATATATATATATATATATATATAGAGCGAGAGAGAGAGAGAGAGACATATTTTAGCGTACCAACATAAAATAGTTTTCCTAAAACTTTGCACTTTTTGAAGTTAATTTGTAAAATTATAATATTACATTATTATTCTGAACAAGGTGGGGCAGTGATACTAAACGAGTTGAAACAGTTGTGAAACTCCCACCTAGTTTTCAAAAATAAACTGCCTTTACTTACTCTTCAGAACATCCTGATTTCGGTTACGTTTTTTTATACGCCGTTTAGTTGTTACTTTTTAACTTTGGCAATAATATATGCAAGTTTCTGTGTTAAAATTCAAAGTGTGTTTGAATTTCCTCAATATGTAGACTACAAAATCCCATGCTTACTTCCATCTGTAAGAGCCATCGAAGTTCACCTCGTTGTTATAGGCAAGAATTGGGACTTCTCTCAGGCTAGCTGCATTGTAGTTATAGTTGTATCTCTGGGCGACTGCGACGGAAAACAGAAGACTTAGGACTATCTAAAATAGAATCACAAAGAGAGAAATTTTTAACAATTCCTAAAGGAACAGCTAATTAACACTTTATTAAAAATGCTTAAAACAAATGGTTAAGTAAATTATTTAAAAGTATGTGTTTTTCATTTTTTAATTAGTTATAATAAAATGTATATCTGCGTGAACAACAGTTCATCGACAAATTCTAATCATCATTTGTGAGATAATATTTAGTTACAACAATACAAAAAACATATTATCGACCTACATTTGACTAATCAATTTCTCTAAAGTAGAGAGTTGTAAAGAAAATCTGTAACAAAAACCTTTGGTTAGGAGGACACACTGTGGTTTTTAGTGCATTGGTACCCAATTTGAATACATATTTACATATTTAAAAATAAAATTTACCGCAATCGAAATGCCCTGTTGTTCTGAACCACCCTCCTTAGTAAAATTGTAATAACAAGTGAATGAAGCAAAAAAAATTTTCTTACAAATACAGAAAATCGTACAATATAACTTAAGTATGTTTAACGAGTTAATTCCTAAACATTTCTGAGCTTTACATAAATGCATTTTCTATTTAATAATATTTTTGACATTAAAGTGCTGATTTGGTTCAATTTAATAAATACTGAAATGCACAGTAAAACTAGTTGTTCAATAAAAATTTATGTAGGCTATCTTGCGTGTACATTGAGTAGAGACTCCATAGCTCTAAGTGCAATTTATTTTAAGATTACTCATAAAATGCTCTAGTGCTTCAATGAGCAAGATAATAAATACACCGGTAGGTTGTCCTTCATCGCAACTATACATTTTAGTGATGCCATTATAGTTAAGTGCACAGTAAAGAAAGGATTCACGTTGCCAATGTGGTGATACGAAAATTCCTAGGCCGCAATTTTCTTACATTAAAATAATACAAAATGCCTGTTAAGTATAATACAAGTTAATTGAAAACAAATATTGTATATAAATACATAGGCTACAGCAAAAATTATTATTTGCGTGCGATATTTATTTGGAAGCTATTCATAAGCGTATTTCATAAAAAATTCTACAAATGTTATAAATGTCAGCTTTATTTCTAAACGTTTTTATGTAACTAATTAAACAAATTGGCATAGTTTATGTATACATTTTTTCTCCTAGTGCTGTGTTTTCTCTCTGAGAGAAACTATTGTTTAGAAAAGTGTGTCAAGAAGAGCTTAGTATATCACACTTTTTCTGTTTTAAAAAAGCATCCTTGGCCTGTAAATTATTCAACGAGAGCAGCAAGGAGCATAAATGAACGAATGAAGGATCGCGAAATTTGAGAGATGTGCCGCGAAATGCATACCAGCTTCATGTCGAGGAACTTCAGAATCTTCGAGGTGTACAGTCGCTGAGATGGTGCCCGAAGTGGCTGTGTGCTGCCGATAGCTCGGCAATACAGTATTTATAGGGGGATCGGATCCGAGGGCGACGTTGAATGAGCAGACGAGCCGGACATCGAGGGTGGGAGATCCTTCGCATTCCTGGACGAAGGCGAAATTCCCGCCCAGCGCATCGGGTGTCGCAACGGCTTTGTTAGCGGTGAGAGGCCCCGGCACGGCGGCCTGAAACACAACAGGGCAGATCAAAGGCCACCGCGAGATCATCTGCAAACCCTTCCCTCCCACCCAAACGCCCACCTGCCATGACATTTCCTAGCGCTCGTCCCGTCTCGCGGTCTGTCTTCCTGCGGCTGAGGCCACAACCGGACATTCCTACCGGCATGTCGCCACGCCTTCATGAGTCAGTCACGTTCTTAAGATATTACCGCAAACGTTATTTCTTCCTGTACATCACTCAACTTCTGCGGATGAACATATCAGGCTTGCTAAACCATACTGTTTGATAACTGCTTCGTATTTGGGAGGTGAAAAAATTCCACACACATGCATGAAAAAATATAATACAAGTGTATACGAGATTTACCATACGCGTCTAAGTATCTGAGCCATACATGGATGGTAATGTTATGTGACATATGTGTGAGAATTTTAACATATCAAGATAAAACTTTTCCTAACATGTATGGAAAATTTGTGTAACAGTTGCATTGTGGAGTTACAAAACATGTATAGTAATCCTTTGATACGTGCATAGTAAAGTTACCAGGCAACTAGGAATTTAAGCATAATAAGCTAGAAAATGTACTGCATGTATTGTAAAATTTCTTAACACTTATGTTGGAAAGTTAAATTTTTTTTTTTAGAAAATCAAAGCTTGGCCTACTTGAATGGTAACCTTACCATACACAAGTTTGAGAATCTTAAAATAAAACGAGTAGTTCCACCTCATATAATATAAATTTCATAAGAGTTATTTTCGAGGTTACAAAACATGCCACATGTGTGGTAGCCTACAGTTACCAGTCACGTATATCGCATTAGTAACATAACAAATAGGATCTTTAAATACGTAGCCTTATTTGGTATAGCTACAAAACACGACTAAAAACTGTATAGTACCATCTCAGTACCGCTTTGTAATACATACGTTAAAATTTCATTTAAAATGTATAGTAGAATAATTACAAAAATAATAGAAATATTTGTTCTACTTCTACATACTGGAAACTGTAAGCTCAGTACAGGAGGTGGGTTAGCTATGCATTATATTGAGATACACAAAATGTAAAATTCCAAACCATTATTTAGCTGTTAAATCTGCAATAGAATTGTATATTACTTTAAACTTACTTTTAACATTAAATCATTCTTGCTGCTGTTCCCTTTGATTTTATTTTAAATGATGTGCATTTAATATTCATACTTACAACGTTGAATTATATTACTTTGTTGACATCAATATAGCGATGATGATAAAATTGCCTTCAATGCTAGCACGAAACACCATCTCCTGTTTACTTACATGGCTTGAAAGAATGGATGATTATAACAAATATATAATGAAGCTACACAATTTCTTGAACATACTCTATTTCACATGAATTGCATTTAAGTAGATATTTGGTACACCTGAAATGTCTATTTTGCTAGCAATTAAAAGAATATCCCTATTTTGAGACCCAAGCTAAATTTCTAATTTTTTCTAGATTTTACAATGAAAAGTAAAATAATTCTTTTTTTACTATTGATATTGTAATGAAAGATAACATTTGCATGATTTTGAGATTAACAGGCATAGAATGGCGAGAAATTATATGAATGAAAAGAATAATTTTAATTAAATCTCAACTTCATATAACTGAAGAGGTTAAATTAGATGGTGTTGTAATAGTGGACCTATATTTATACAGAAAGAGTCAAGCCAAAAATTCAATTGTTCAGGTATCTAAAACACAAAAAACGAAGCTGTCGTATACTCAGTGCATGAAAATCTTATTTTAAACGAATTAAGCTTTTATAGTGATTCAGAATAAAGTGAGCAGTAAAAAATCCCTGATAACTTTATATGTTACGCCAGTTTATATCTTTCCACTGCATGTAAACATAAACCTTGCCACATGTTTTTATATTTACGTAAGCTTGTACAATGTTTACAACTACATTAAACTGCTCCGATAAATGTTATCTACAATATCTATTCATTAAATGCCAGGTACTGAATATATGTTATACTCAATAGTAATCTTAGTTATAAATACCCGCGAGTAAACGTCTTATAACACTGGTCTATGTACATTGACTCTAATTGACACAGCATGCACTATTACCGTTACAAATCTCGTAAATGCATGCATAGTATATTCGAATTTGTAACGAAAAACCGCCACTGAAAGACACGAAATGACACACGTAATTCAAGAATTCAAATTCCGTTCAGCATATGGCCATGAACGACGACGATGCACTTAACAGAAGCAATAAATAATGTTATTTATATGTGTGAAACAGAAAAAAAATGTGCTGTTTGTAATTCCAGATACTCTGGCTGGCAATCGTAAAACACCACATTACAGATCACCATTGACTTCACATAATTTGACAATGATATTCATAAACAGTCATCTCTAATACTTTTGAATGTGTTTATCCGAAACCCATGCTTACTGAACAACGGACAAACGAAAGGACTCACCTACTTCCAAGCGAAGCGCCGAAAACATAACTCTGATGCCACCTATCGGTGTAGTTTTGATCTACCTCCGTAGCTCGGAGCGCTAACTGCATGTGTCAACAGTAATTGGTGTTCAGCAGCTCGGTTGCATCACTTTGTGCTGGCGCTAATTAACAGCTAGTTATTTTTTTTTAATATTAAAAATCTTTACTGGTCAATTTATCCCGAACGACCTATACCAAACTAGATGTGTAGCCAGGATTCCATTTCACCTGGAGGAAATAGGGGATTTCACAATTTTTTAAATTGGAAAATAGTGAATAAGACGATCTTTGTGATCGGTAATATGATGACCTATCCTCATTCTGGTATCACAGAATACAGTAAGAATACTGTATCTTGCAGCAATTCAACAACACAGATGCACTACCTACACTTTTATAAAATCAAATATTCAAATATTTTATATTAATTTTGCAGCATACGGTTGATATTTTTTTTTGGGGGGGGGGGTGGGATGTTGTTGTGTCTCGGTTATGCAATCCACATGACTAAACCCCTGTACCAAACAAAATATTGTATTTCTTCTATGCTGGACTAGAAATGTAACATACGTCCATTGTTTTTACAACACATGTATCAAAAGTTCCTTAATTACAGTTTCAAATATTTAAATTTTCTCATGTATTGAAAGTGAGCATTTTTGAACTGATTTTAGGAAACATGCCTGAATTGCCAGCTTGTCTTAGTCTGTAAAAAATATTGGGGAAAATAAGGTATGTGTGTGCACATATACATTACATATATAAAAATTCATATATATAAATCAATATTACTGAGAATTTAATTTTTTTTCTTAATGCATACTGTTAGAAACCTGTACAAAAATACACTTTTTTCAATCAAATTTAATTTAACGGAAACACATCTGTACCCACAAAGGATGTCACGGATTTCAATATGAGAAAGTCAATCTACGAGATGTAAGAAGATTCCACAACAATTTCTATAAACGAGGTACGAAACTTGCACAAGATGCTTTTATCTTGAAATATACACTGCATGTAGTACACCACAACGTAAGCGTTCCAGATTAAAGGGGGGGGGGGGCTCCAAAAAACTTCACAACCAAATACTATGTAACAACATTTCGGGAAAATGCAGGTTCTAATGTTGTTCAAGTGTGTCACAATGCTTTCCGCACTATTCTTGGTGATGGGACAAAGCTTCTATCAAAAGGACGAATCCAGAGGGTTTGCAAAGCCCACCTTCTGACAGGTGCTGCACCAAATGAAAATCGCGGTGGAGATGTAAGATCCAAACGTTATGCTGCAAAAAAAAAAAAAACAAGCTGTGAAAACATGCATTTAATCACTACAACCACTAGAATCACACTACTGCCACGATAAATCAAAACGTCAATATTTGCAAAGTTGTCTTACAATAAAGAAGCTTTGGCGTTCTTTTAATCAAGCTTCAGAGCCTAAGAATAAAATATGAATATTTTAGAAAGATCTTTGTGGAGGACTTCAGTACTGGTTTTGGTTGCCCATCAACAGATGCATGTTCGTTCTCTATTCAGTTAAAGGAGGAAATTAGTCACAACCGTGATCAAAGTAGCAAACAAGATCTAATTACGCAATATATAGTGCATAAGCTAAAAGCCAAAGCATTCTATGAGCTGCTTAAGAAAGAAGACGATGGTATTATTCGTTTAAGTTTTGATTGTAAAAAAAATCAAGTTCTACCAAAACTACCGGATCAGTCTACATACTTCAGCCGACAGCTGTATTGCTACAATTTTACGAAATGCCAGGGCGCTTCATCCTCCAGACAATATCACCATAGTACTTTTGTATACGCGTAGACTGAGCCCGAAAGGTACAAGGGATCTAATGACATTGTATCTGCAGTGTATCATCAGCTGAGGAACACAAGCTTTGCTGGTAAACACATTGTAACACTGTACTGTGACGGCTGTGGAGGCCAGAATAAAAACAGCTCAATGACTTGAATGATATGCAAATGGTTGCATTCTGATGCCCCACAAGTGGTTAACAGAGTTATGCTGACATTTCCAATCCTAGGACATTCATACATTCCTCTCGATAGGGTCTCCGGTCGCATTGAGCGAGTGGTAAAGAAGATGGACACCATAGTTGCTCCTGAAGACTACTACTAACTTTTCAGAGGGCATGGTCAGCTCTTCTGACGAATTGAAGATTATAAGGTATATGATTGGAAAAGTGCAGCTGAAGAAGTATTGAAGAAACCTGGTAACTGGCATTTTCAGTTTGCTCCATGTAAACGGTTCGTAATACATCGTTCAGAAAGTGGTAATGTTCTCGTGAAAGGAGTGCCTAACTACAAGGTAGATGTTGGAGCTGCTAAATCAATATGCAGGCGGGGTAAATCAATTTCAAACATAACACCGCAAGAATTGAAATTGGGTGTACCAGTAAAACCTGAGAAAGTTAATGATGTGGAAAGTCTTTTATGTAAGCATTACGGAAGTGAATGGAGAGACATCCCCCGTCTTGGCTGGTACAAATCTGTCATTGATAACACAACAATAAGTGAAGCAGAAGACCCAGAAGATAACATTACGATTACAGATGACGAACTTGGTATATAAGAAAAGCCTAACGACATCAGTATGTGCATACTAGATAGTTAATGTCTTGTTTATTCGTGTACATACAAACCATATAACCATAGAGCATTACTTACATCAGTTTTTGTAGTGTTGCTCATTTAACTGACATGTTGCTCAACAATCTGTACCTGTATTATTTTGTAATCCACAATATAAAAATTTTATAAAATTTTACATTCCTTTAGCAAAGTGTTTCTTGTCCAAACCCTGCAGTTTCAAAATAAGCCTTGTCCAGCTGACGGTTGCAAAATACACCATGTCTAAAGTACTTTATTTTTTTAAACACATCAATTATGATATTTGTCAGCTAATTTGTGTCTATAATAGAGGCTTCACCAGGGATATGTTGGTAATTTTTAAAACTTAAATATGACTTTGTGATAGGCGGCGGCAGTTTTTCCAGATTTACACAAAACTGTTTGTGCTGGAAAAGGCTTACTTTGCAACTGGCATACTCATATGAAATCACTCGACTGAAATTTGTTGATATTTTATACAGCCGGTTTCGTCGTTTATTGTACAGTAATCGCTGAAATTCGTATAGAAAAACGAGGATTACGAAAATACTGCATGCATAGTTATCTCACTCATAGATTGCATCACAGGGCTGATGGTGCACACTGTTGCCACATTTCTTAATGTTCAGGAAACTTTTTTCATTGAAATTCTAAGTGGTATTGTTTTTAACAACTAGAATCAAAAATACTTTATATGAATACGCTAAAGTCTGTAATGAAACATTTGTTTTAAAAATTTGCATTAGTTTTCATGAAGATGTTATTCACATCCATCCAAGTGTACAAATGAATCAGTAATGTGTACTTGTTAATAAATAAACATTTAATAACATGTAATTATTTACATTTTACAGTAATTTTTTATTCGCTTTTTCTTTTCGGTCCAACTTTTGCAAGCATTGATATTATGAACCATGCAGCTCATTTTTCCCAGGGACGTAAATTTACCGGATCAGGAAAAAACTGAAAATATAATGCCGTCGCTAGAAATCGAATCCGAACTCCTGGATTGTAAATTATTATTGGTATTTAATTCTACTGAGCTGGTAGTTGTTGCGTTAGGTAAATGCTTGATAAAATGTAATGTATTACAGTATACGAAATATGAAAAAATAGTTTTTCATGTTATTTGATGTCCCGTAGTACTGGCGGACGAGGGCATGAATAATAAAGGCTTTACGGTGGAGTGAGTTTCGATGCATTTATCTGTCGGTTGGACGTTTGTCGCTCTAGCACCGGAAATGTGGAGATGGTTTTTCAAAGAATTATATGATTACTACGCATCTCTAATGCATGCCATATAGCAATGACTGGCATTGAAAACTCAAAATTTTTAAGTAAATTAAATGCTGTTAGGTGTAACTGAAATCAGAAAATAGTAAGTTTTACTAGTGCCACTTTTTTTATGTTTGTTCAATTGTGTTTTGTAATTTATATGGCATACTTAATACTAATACACAGTAGAACCCCAATTGTGTGAGGTAAAGCAGGGGACGAGAGGATTGGATAACAACATAGCGTGGTTAGGCGAGTTGTGCTTACCTGAATGGCCATAAACTGGCAGTCGGCGTTCTCGGGGCCCCCAATAATTGGTGGTGCCAAAACAAGAAAGGGTACAAGACTCCGGGTTTGATAAAGATAACTCTGTGAAAATTGTTCACGGAAATAAATTATATCTTTAAAAATATTACATTATCTACCAACTGTACATTTTTATTTCAGTTCAAAAAGTGCTTAAATAGTACCATTTGGCACCGAAAAGCAAAATTTTCACGGGGGAATACTATACGTGTCGGCGAAATAATTTTATGTGGGTACATTGTTACAACATTCGTTATGAGGGGGAGATGTTGAGTCTTACTTTCTAGAGGGGATAGGCACCTCTGGTTAAAAACTGTTATTGGTTAGTTATTGTCTTGACATTGCATTGTTGCACCGCTGGTATATGCTTATTACAATTATGTTATATTTAAGGGTTGTTGAAAAGTGTTGTAGTCCCCTAGTGCCTGCCTGGAGCCCTGTGCCTCCAGAACTGTTCGTGGCTGCATGATACGAAAATCAGCCCACTGTTCCCGTAACACCTCCGTACCATGCTGCTTTCTAGCCCGCGCCTTCACAATATTTCTTATACATAAAACGACGGTTTAGTGATCGAAAGGCGACTAACTTGCTACAACAACTAAACTAAAGCATAGAGTTTAATTTTTAAATTCACTTCGTAACCTTAGTTGCTCATTTTGCGTTCATCGCGAAATCACGTCTTCAGTATTTAAATCGAATAACTTTACTCAAGTCTGCGTTCATCAATTTAAAGCCAGAATAACTAGAACAAATCAACGTGTCACTGTTTTGATGTTTGTAGGCTCACATAATCCAACCCGCATTATTCGGATAATATCCGTACGAAAAATGTAATAAAAATAGCAAAATTAAACTCGCTACTGCAACGCGGTATTTTCAGTAATTGCAGCAGATACACCACGATCATCGACGAAATATTTTTTATTGGAAATTTGGCGATAAAAATTGTATTTGAAAATTTTGTCAGAAAAGTAAACCACTTGAACATATTTCGTACAAACATTAAAATAAGTTCAAGGTAAAATGTTTTATTATTATTTTAAGCATTTCACCGCAACGCAAGAAACCAAAAGTGTCTGGTTACCATCAGCTGCTCACACGGATCTAGAATATTATTAGTATATGGGGAACGATTCACTTGCGTTACAGTTACGGGCGCACACGTAGGATGAGCACAGGGGTACGTACTATCTCCATAGCAAAATGCCTTTAAATATTAAGTAGATAATTGCTTACTTATTCACGGAACATTTAAATTTTCATCTAAAATAAAAAAAAAGTCGAACACACGTTAAGACATAAGATATTTGAATACTAACAATTTCTGGTTAACTGTGCCAAAGAAAACCTGGAGTGCTTGGTACGTGGGTTGCAGTCATTAGACACTACCAGAACACGAAAGATTAATTCCAACATTTTATGGAGCTAAGTGTGATGAATCGCTGGAAAATTAAATGTTCTATATTCTGTGACACATTTTGACTAATTACAATTTCAAACCTACTTACATGTAGTGGCATTGTTTATAATTATTTGTTGCGTTGTAATTCTTTCATGGCGGTCTCTCAACTTTTCAACCCCCCCTAGGTTTGCAATGGTCCAACAATGTTCAGTAGAATGCTTCCCAAATGATTGAAAAATTCGTTGTAAAACAATGTGTTCTAATTAAAGTACGCCTAATTGCGGTAATAGGTAGATAACTTCCGAACAAGAAACAAATCTAAAAAAACATGATTCCTTAGATGCATTACGTAGCAAGATATGTACATTTATGCAAACGTGTTTCAGGAGGTTCGAAAACTACAGGTACTCACTGTAGGACATGATTTGACAAGAACCAGAACAAGTAAATAATGTAAAATATGTGTTCTTAGACAAGTATAAATTACAAAATATTGACTTGCTAGGTGTTCAAATAAGTAGAGATACATGTCTGCTACGCGATTTCAAGAGATAATACACAGAAAAACAATATTAAAACGTAAAATTAACGCTGGTCCTCAAATGTACTCGATCCTTCGAAACCTATGACTCTTGAAAGAAAGTAAATGTTATTACTGAATAGCGGAAATAGCTTATTGAGGGCTATGAGAAGACTGGAATGTAGTAAAAAAATCACTACATAAGGTTTTATTTGCATATTTGCAAGAAATTCGTTAAAAATATCCATCCATCTTTTACAAGATTTAAATACTTTTTATTAACTACAGTATTCAATGCGGAACTACGAAGAAATGCTAGGCTTATGTTTTGTACGAAACAAAGTACATTGCAGAACAGCTATGAGTATATTACAGAAGGTTAAAGAGATCTTTTAAAAGAACAACAGCTACAAATGGCACTACAGAGGATGACATTGTTAATCAGCTTAAATTAGTAACGTAATGCCACCACTTTTCTACTACAATTTAAATAAGACGCGAATTTTTAAGTGAAATGATCTACAACATTTGCATACGTTTCACTATTAAGGCATCAACAGTTCCACATTACTTGATATTACATTATAATTGTGTCAGTCTTTGTTGGCTTGCGTAATGTTCATGAAGTTTACTGTCATCCACTCCAACTTTTATATAGTCTTATTTTTTCTTTTTGTATTAGCAGAGGTGGGGAAATGTTCTTATTTCATTGCTGTACAACGTTTGAACACTTGAGCTGCAAATAATTTTCATAATCCTAAATGCTTCAGGCATATAAAGATCTCATTAAGAATACCAGAAGAGTTTTACACTGTAAGTCTTGTATAGGCGGTTTGGGATGAAGTGAGTACTCAGAAAAGCCCTGCTTTAGTTATATTTTTAGCCAGTTCATACATTTCTGCGCATAATGGCTAACGACGTGAAGCGGACACGTCACTTAATGTTTGCGCATCTAAGATTAATTATGCTGTCAGTAAGAACCTATATAGTACGATAAAAAGTTTATTAACTATGTAGAACACAAATATGTCGAATTCGTTTGATTTTATTTCAAAATTGTTGCATTTAAATAAGAAAATGCATGGAATTATATTCCGCAATGCGCTGCGAACCGTTCAACGAGTAACGTAATTACTGTTAATATTAAGTTATATAAAGTAAGGGGTAGTAAGTTTTTTTTTTTTTTCAAATATTAAATACGTAGGGCTCACTTTATTCCGAAAGACCTATTGATACGTGGGCTCTGTTCAAGACCGTGCAGTTATGAAATGTTAGCTAGTGGGGGGGGGGGAGGGTTCAACTACCTTTCCAAAGGATAATCAGAGTCGACCAAGATTATAGCACCGGGAACTGGTCTCCAAACCTTATTCATGCGATCGTATAGTGCACTGTTCCAAAGAACACCAACATCACGAACGTTTCCTGGCAACCTAACTCTTACATTTAAGAAGGTACAGGGACGATTATTTATAACATCAACACACCCAATAACAATAGGCATAGAATTTGTCTGCTATAATTTGCGCAACATCTTGATGCCAGTCAACCACTGTTTGAAATATAACTGTGTTTACAACATGGGCCGCATTATGGACGGCACGGCACAGCACACTATTCTTACCTATGCCATGCATGTTTGCAACATAATGATATTGCTACAACATAACTTGAAAAATAGTTGAAAATTTGCGAAATAGCTAAAATTAAGGGGAAAACGTTACAACTCCTGGCTAAAGCTATAACATTTGCTTCGCTAGATTTAAGAATAAACAACAAATAACATAAATAAATTAGCAAATACTGAGCTTTGTGAGAGGATGATTACTTTAAATTGTGATTGTATTAGGAGATAGGCATGAAGGACTTTTCAACACTTAAAAAGTTCATTAAAGGATTCTAAAAATCTAACATTTCATAAAATATATTAAAATAATAATTAAAATAAATTAAAACGTTAGAAATATTAATTTAACAAATAATTAAGCTTACAGTTATAGAAGAATGACTAGATCGTTGATCTATCAACTAAGATTAACATCTAACAAACTGTTAACTTTACAAAAAAGAAACCTGATTATTTGCAATAAAATAAACATACTGGATTGAAAATGAACACTGGCATCAAGGCGCTTTGTATTAATAACATAATGTTAGTGGTCTGGTGTTCTCCGACATAAAACTTAGTTTAAAATGAAACAAATCTCGGTGTTTACATGACAATATAATTAACAGGAACCCGACGTTAAAATTACTACTTCGGAGCTGTCTTATAGTGATGGGTAGTTCGCTAACGACTCGTTCAAAATGAAATTCACTCACCAAAGTGATTCGCGAGTCACGAGCCCCCTCTATTCCAAGTAATCGATAGTTGAAAGCCGAGAGTTGGTAATCGACCTCACTGTCACTATGCATGGTTACTTTCCTGGGTAGAAGATAGCGAAACTGCAAGTGTAGGATTTAATTATCGGGTTTATTTTATGCTGCAGTACGTGTTCGAAAAGCACTAACTCGGTAAAAAATTTTGTCAAATCACTATTATTAATTTATAAAAAAAGACTCCCATCCCAAATATATTTTTTGTGACCTTGAACTTCTAAAAATCACAACTGCATGCACGGAAATTAAATCAAATAACAAAAAATTATAAATGAAACTAAATTCTTAATAAAATATTTACATTTTTGCAAATAATTATAGCAGCGTGGATTAGAGAGCTCTTGTGACTTCATTCATGTGCCTTTAGCAGTGAGAATTTGCTAATTACTCTCGAATCGTTCGTTCGCGAACATTTAATGAGCGCAAGTTGGCCTCCTGCTCGACACTCTCGGCTCGTCATTCGTCCGCGAACGACAGGAAAAAGCAAGGCTTCCATGGTCTACTGACCTTGCAAGACTCCGTATTGCTCTGCGTATCCGTACTGCGCAGCACTCGCTCCTTCCCCCTCTACCTCCTTCTCAACAGGCGAGCTGCTTTGACGCATCGGCTCTTCTTCCTCCTCCTCGAGAGCGAAACGAATCTTTTGAATGACTCTTTTGAACGATGTTCTACCAAGAGCGAGCGCTTTCGAGCTACCAGTTTAAATTGAGCTGGTTCGACCCATCACTACTGTCCTAGCACTTAGAATAAAATATCACATGATAAACCTTCACAACAAATGTGGTCATCTGAAGAAAAAAAACTACAGTTAATGAAAGTTTAGTACAACTGAATGGCCAGGTTGGAGCAAGATCCCCACCCTGCAGATACTTACTGACATTGATATCTCTTGTCTGATGATAGCTTCTGGCCGACATTGTGGTCCAATCTGACCCCGACGGTGGTCAGGAACAGAATGACCTCGTGAGTGGTCAAGATCAGAATGACCTAATAGGCGATATACCACCTTAAAAGTCGCCGCCCCACATACACTGTGACCCGACCAATCAGACCAAGCCAGAATTGGTATATCAACGTAGCTGCGCTGGAAGCGTTCCAGTTTTGCAACCAGAGATACGCCAAGCGCATCTAAAACAGCAATAATCACAACAACAATGACGAGTCTGCAGCCCTAGCTGCCTGTCGCAACAATCGGTCAGCAGTGGCCCGCTTGTGACGAAACACTATTGCAAGGGACGACACCTGTGTCCTGCAGCCCTATTTAGTACAGTTGAAATAAAGAAAAATACACCGGAACTTAGAACTAATTACCACAAAATATTTTCTTATATTTCCTGTATCAAAACCCACCAAAAAACAAAATGTGAAAAATATACATTCATATCTGGCTGCAAAAAAAATCATACACAATTTACTTCAAAATAACAAAATAGGCAATGTTTCATTAACATTCCATGTCCATGTTTTCTGTATTTAAGTATAGTATTGACAATAAGAATTCGTGGCTATTTCTGTATTAAAATACACTAAATAACAACAAAATTTTATATGTACATTCATATCTTATTGCAGAAAAAAATGTAAGCAGTATCGGTACTTAAATATAAAAATAGCGGGAAATGTTTCTATAACATATGTCCAAGATTTCTTAGTTTTTCTGAAGTCAAACTCAAATGTCAATGGCCATTTTAATACAATAACACACTTAAAACAGGAATCGGAAACTATACATGCTTGTTACATTGAAAAAAATTATACTTATTTATACAAGAGTTTCTTCATGATCACAAATTAGGTAACGTTTCACTAACACATTACATCCAAGTTTTCTTAGTTTTGTAATAAGTTAAACTCAAAATATTTAGTGACCAGTTTTATATTACAACGCAATAAAAATCAAATTATGAAACTATACATTCATTTCCTAGCACAACAAATAATATGTAAGTGTTTATGTTTATATAAAACACTTCAAAATCACTAAGTAGATAATGCTTCGGTATCATGCTCGTTTTAGAGAAACTGAAAGAATTATTAAAACTAAACATTTCATAAAAATACGAAAACTGTATATACATCACTCAATATCCTATTCGTTCCATTCGCTTTCATCATCCTTTCCTTGTGAGTTTCTGCAGTCTATTCCGCTAACATCTTTTGCATAGTGATGTGCATGGGAGACCATACCTGTGACACGTACATCTCATATTGTAACATAGTTCATCAACTGTAGTTTTACAAGCGCAATGAATTAAACTCAATAGGCTATCTGGGGCTGGACTAATATTGGTTATGATTGGCTGAAATTCTTCATTTTCCTTGTGCCATCCCCATAATGTAGGATCTGCAGCTGTCATGTCTCAAATTTTCCAAACAACTCGTAGCAGATGGTATTTTGCTGCATTTTCGGTTGGAGGCAAACGGGAAATATTGAATTCCTTCATTGAAGAAGCCAGTTTCTTTATGTAGGCTAACTGTCATAACGAAGCATATTCAAGGAGGATGAATTAATATTTTCACCATCACACAGCGATACAAGAACTTTGCAACCAATGTCTATCAATTCATCTGTACTCGTAATTTCTTGACAGCCAAATACAGAACCCTAATTGCGTAGTGATTCCGATTTGCAAATATGTTATGACCATCAATGGTGGCTGTGTTGTGGTCCACATTATCAGCAACCCATTGAGAAAAGCTGCCAGCCGGTATCACATCTACATTTCTTTCCTCCGTGACTGACGACTGTAAGAATCTTTGCACCTCATCATATTATACGCTAAATCCCAGCCTGTACAGCTCATCAATAAGTAAACGAGATCTAAAATCTCTGATAATTTTTATGGCACTCGTCAACAATTTGCTTGGGGGGGAGGAGGTATGATTTTTTAACATGCCATAACCTAGATTTTTTCGGGACAAAACAGAATACATTTTTAAAAAACAGTAGTTTTGTTTGAGTGCCGTAGGCCTTTTAGATAATTAAAAGAAAGAACCGCTTTGTATATCGAATGTATACGTTTGTGTTTATATCAACAAAGGCTTTATTGGCAAGTTGGAAGTTAACAATTTGAAGGTAGTGGATAGTAATTTAGTTAGGGCGTATAGTTTGTGTATGCCAAATTATTAGGTTACTTCGATGAAACATATACAAAAAGCCACTGTTGAGTTCGTTGCATACCCATCTAATTATAGGTTATATTAATCCCTTATTGTAGGGTTAAGGTAATGTTAAGTTAGATGGACACAATATAGTAAATTTAATCATGACTGTAATTAAAACCAAGTAACTATGTTTACATTTGTTTGAATATTTAATCATTTTACTTCCACTGTGTTAAATTAGTTTAGTAGGCTAATTATCAGTGTATGCCATGCTAAATTTGGTACCATACTTTAGGTTAATTAAAAACAGTAATTCACTTTTTGTGGGGTTAGGTTAGTATCAAGTTAAATGAACACACAACAATTGTTTTTTTTTCTCCACATTTTGACCTCTACAGACCCTACAACTACCACGTTTTTATGTAGGTATTCTTTATTATTTCAGTGCACGAATTTTTCTCAAGCACTCATCTTAATTAACAAAATAACCTTGCTTGTTATGACTATGCTTCAACATGAAAGGCGAACGATATCCTAGTGTATTGTAGTAGCCTACATAATGTAGGCTTGTCTTCTCGTAATTCGTAGTCGATGTTTTTCCACACGTTGCTGTAAAATTAACACGTGTATGTGTAGGAAGGGATTATCCATGTTTCCAAGCCAAAGAATGAGGTTATTCCACCTGAGTAATTTCACAGCATACACAAGACTTTTAAATGGAACTTTTGACAAACCAAGGGTCTTTTTTCGTGAAGGCATACACTGCAGAGTTATTATATATCACCGTCTCAGCCAATGTAATTATTTATAACACTTATTAAACAACTTAACAACTTAATTCCGGGCTTCGCACAGCCTCCGACATCCGCGCACATTTGCTTCAGTTTTTTCCTTCATATCTGCTTCCGAGTAAACGAGTTATAACGCAACTTGGCCGTACAGAATCACTTTCGTAGTAAAATCGAAGCTGAGGCAGTTTGCGCTTGAAGCAATATTACTTTGGCCGTACAGAATAAGCCTGCTGGATACATAAAGCAAAGTTCAACGTGGCTAGACTTAGAAATATTTAAGGTGAAGGTAAGAGGTTATTAAACCCACCTTTAACAACGTGGTCTTAAAGCCAGTGAGGGTGAAGAGAGGTGTAGGGACAACACATTAGCCATGTCCGAGCTAGGATTTGAACACAGGACCTCTCGCACTACGACCGGCACCTAGCCGACTACGCTATGGAGGCCGGCCTAATGGTTACTAAGCAAAAACACTTAATATACCAAAAGCCGGTGTGATCCGACTACTCTACATAGACAAGCCTAATTGCTACCAAGCCGCAGTAGTTCATAACCTCAAGCTGGTGTACAACCGACTATGCTACGTTGGCCAGCCTATTTGCCACCAAGCCGCAGTTGTTCATGACCTCAAGCCAGTGTTCATCCGATTACGCTACGCAGGCCAGCATAATTGTTACCAAGCCGCAGTAGTTCATGACCTCAAGCCAGTGTGCATCCGACTACACTACAGGAGCCAGACAAGAAAAATTGAATTCAAAGATTTGGCACCTTGACAATATTGTCCACCTATACCCAACGAATATAGATAAACACAAAACTACAATTTTGCTAATGCTTTACTCATATTATTTCGACGATGTAGTGTATGGCCCGTAGCCCTGTATCATTAAGTAACGATAGAAATTTGAAAGAACTCCTTCAAAATATTTCATTACATTCATACATTGTTTTAAAGTTGGAATTCAAGTGCAGTCAGTGTACTCTTCATCTAACAACTGCATTAGCACTCACGTTTTCGAACTTTTGTAACTATTTTACCAATTATATCAAAATGTGAAGTTTTTTCGTAATTGTTTGTATAATTGGAGCAGGAAACCAACAATTTTATTTACATTATTTACACGTACTTTGTTGGAACACATTAACTGGCACGTTTCTATAACTAGAACATAATTTTGCCTGTAACTTGTTATTTGTACCAATGTGGAATAGTTATTGACGTAATAGCAATATAAAATATTATTATTACTTAAGTGTACTCATCTCGCTACAACTCATTGGCTTAAAACAAAGTGTCTGACAAAGAAATTAAGTTGTGACGAGTCAGGCATTCCAGCACTTCGATATCGATTTCTTAGTTACATAAAGTAGAAAGAGACAAATACTATCAATTTGTCTGCCGACTCGATTGTATTGATGGTTTATTTACAACCACATACTGTTGCACAGCCACTTCGATGGAAGGCGATAAGTTAAATATTTTTCAACTAACGAATAATATATGCATAAAAACACTCATATTAAATAACAAGAGTAAACCACAGGCTCTCAACATCTTGGCTTCTTTAGGTCAAAGCCACGTTATGTCTAACATGTTGACATGTAACGTAGCCCGTACACAAAAGCTACGATTTCAAAATATAAGAGATTTCTAGCTGCATATTTGAAACTATAAGTGTATGGAAGCTACACAGTGTTCTTAAAACTTGTGATGAAACATTTATTTTGAACATACGTATATGAATAAAACATATGTTAAAAGTTTTTCTTAAAAGTTGCTGTTGCCGTTCTTTGATACGTACCTCATCTGCAGCAATGTCACTTTTATCTTGAAATATCGTATCCCGTAGTACAACCGTCAAAGTTTCGAGCACTATGGTATGTCCAAGGCTCGTTGCAAATGAGATTTTTACGAAAAAGCGAATGAAAATTGTCACAATTTCTTTCATAGTACTCACCAATTTGTTCTTTAAGAACAGTCCAGGAAAGATACGAAAAAACATGGACAAATTGCAGGAAAATATTTTCTTACATCGAAATTCGCAGAAAAATTCGTAGGATGTCATATCCAATATCCACCGGAACCCACTTTCCACTTTTTACTTTTTTCCGGAATTTGTCCTGGAGAAGTGCGGAAAAAAATTAATAAGTCGAAAACGGTGCATCTCAAGACAAAACTTTTAGAGACAAAAATTAAAGAGAACCAAATTTACCATTACATATCCAAAATTTACGAAAATCAACTTATAAATTATTTTCCTTTTTCCAGGATTCTTCCCAGGAGAAATATTAAATAATGAAATACAGCGAAAACGGCAGTCTATAGTAAAATATTTCAGATCAATAGGTTAAGTGCTTAGCTTTTCCCGTAATATATTCTAATTTCATAATAATTCACATAAAATCAGCAATTGCTTTTTCAGAATTTGTCCCTAAAAGGCCATAGTACAGTAAAACCGAAACTGCACATCGTATGCCAAAAACTATGGCGAACAAAATTTAAAAATAAGACACAAAATGTCTCATATTGCATTAAAAATATATTCTTTCCGCTTAAAAATAATAAACTTTTCATTATACTGGTTTTGTGAAATGTTACAACATTTTAAAACGGCATAAAGCCGAAAACAATACATCACACGTCAAAATATGTCGGACTATAACAAAAGAGCAGAATGTTTTACTTATAAAAATAAAATTCACCAAAATTAACAAAACTTTTATTTTATGTGTTTAGGTAGTTGTCGCGGAAAAAAACCTTATTCAGGCTTTCATTTTTTTAAGTCCGCTGCAGTAAATGCCAGTATGTTTATGCCTACTTAATAATAATAATAATAATAATAATAATAATAATAATAATGATAATAATAATAATGATGTGGATGTGTGTATACGGTTTTGCCTGAATATTAGCTATCAGTTTTATGTCATGTTCCTGACTTATATTCACAGACACATGTCTTATTATTATTTTGTGCAGAAACGAAGCAGTGTGCCATCAACAACAAAATGAACTCACAACCATTTGCCGTGCAGCGAGTAGCTAGATCCGAGAAATGTAACTGAGCACAGCCGACAGTATTAGTGATTTTTTTGTGCCGTCAAGCTGCACTCTTGCCTAGCGTTCCATTAAGCATTTCATTCATAACAGATTGTAACGAGCTTGATATATGCGTGAAGTAAGTTGTGTTGTTTCGTTTTCGTTCAAAATACTAAATACAGTAAATGTATAACGTTTATAACGTGGTAATGATTAGTATATGTAATACTGTTGGAACATGCCACAACATCATTAAGGGCTGTGTTAACAATGTAACCGGCATATAGCCTTTAAATGTAAATAAATTATATAAATATTGTAAATACTGTAAATTAGGCTAGAATAGTCGTAGAAAGCCAGTTGAAATTGCATTGTGATTAGGATTGTTTGTTTCATGTGACTCAATTGCAAAATTTTGTTTAAAGTAATTAATGTGTAATTTAGTTTTGAGTACTGGCGAGAGGCGCAGAATGACCAGAGGATTGTGGCAATGTGTCACGGCAGATTGATGCCTACCACAGCAGGGGAGGGAAAGTTGCGAAAACATGGGGTGAAAGCGAGCGAACAACCTTGAGCCGACGAGGGGCGCGCTGCTTGGATACTGAAAATTGGGGCACCCAGAGGCGTGACTGCGCCCACCACCCTGCTGTGCAATTTAATATTAACTTAATATTCATTCATCAGAAGTTTATAAAATTTTGTAAATAAGTTCAAAGTGATATTAATGTTAATGAGTATGAATTTAAAAAAGATGTAATAAATTGATACGGAGGAATGTCAGGGTTTGTTGTCGTCGTCACCCACGAGAGACGCGATTGGTTGTAAGTTAAAATGGGGGCGGTCCTAGGAGAGTTCGCCACCTAGGCGCAAAGGCGAAAGATAAGCGAAAGATAAGGGACTCCTGCGGCTGCCTCCGCGAAGGGTGGACGTGTCGCGGGGAGCCACCATGGACGATTGTGGAAAGTCGCGGAGAAAACAGACTTCTGCTGCGACCGTCACGAAGAATGGACGCGGGTCGATTCGTGGAAATTCGCGGGGAGACGCATATAAAACTGATTCTTGCCACGACTGTCACGAAGAGTGTGATATTCGCGTGAGGCCGTGGTTAAAAGCTTTGAAACGATATTATAGCGTATTTCCCGTGGGACTGACGGAACAAGTTCAGGGTTCCGAAGTATCGAAGTACATAAACGGACGGTGTTTTTAATCAATAATAATATATCCCCGCCCAACATTAAGAGAGAGAGAGAGAGAGAGAGAGAGAGAGAGAGGAGATAACAACAATTTGGTGAATGGAATGTTAAAAATGTAACAAGAATGGTGGCTGAATAGAACAGTGGTGTGTGTGTATTTTGTAATGACCATATTAATCCAAACAAGTTGTTAAATTAACAAAAAATGGTTTTGTAAGGATAAATTCTGCATCATGCGATAGAGGGGTCCAGCTTAATATTTCGGAAAGACAGCATGTACATTCAGATTGCCGGAAAAAGTTCACAGATGAGAGTCGCATAGCTCAGTTGAAGAGAAAATTGTGTGTAGAATCCGATGGAGAGTATATATCGATTTCTCTTCAAAAAATGTGTTCCTCAAACACAAAATTCTGTTTTTACGAGAATTGTGCTAGGCGAGAATTTCCTTAACCGAAGGCAAATATTGTAGGCTTTTCTTCTGAATATTCAGGCAAAAAATATTGCATTTCTCAAATAAGTTAAATTGAAAGAGATTGCACCTATATGAGATACTGACACATAATACATAACAGTTAAAATTAATCCTTAATCGTTATAAAAAACACGTTTTTAATAAATCTTTAAGAGAAAGATACTTTAAGAATGATTTAAAAATTACTGATTGCATTATAATAAATAAGTTTTAAAAAAATCAATGGAAATCATGGCATGACTGTGTTAAGATTTTTAATATATATTTCTACAAGGAAAATGGCTAAAATGGTCTCATTTTCCACCTTGAAATCCAAATTTTTTCGAGGGAGTACCCCCGGACTCCCCGCTTTATTAGGGAGATGGGTGACGGTCCCCCCCCCCCCCAAACTAAAATCCTGGCTATGCCACTGACGGTTACTTACATTGTATCAAAACGCTAATATTCAATGCACGTGTATTCTCATTCTCATACTGCGAGCTGAAACTAATTCATATTTTAACAGTACTGTAATATTCTACTGACAGTCGCATTAACGTTATAGTCTGACTACTCGCTTACATCTTTACGTACAAAACATTGGCCGACACATTTGGAGTGACCCAGTAGGTTTTCTCGGGATACTAATATCCCTCTTTGGCAGTCCACTGCTGATTCATTGTGACTTAACCTCACATCTGTTAAGCACGAACAAAACGTGTAACACAAACACTGTAGTGATTCTTTACAATTAAACCTTCAGGAACAACTATAGAGCAAAGTATTTCAGACCCTAAATATCACACATTAAGCGATAAACTTGATCCTCATTACATAATAATGGTTTGAGTTGTTGGTTTTAGCAGTCGCAATCGCAAGCGGGCACTTTCGTCCTGTTAGACAGATACAGTTGTCGCTCTCCTGTGCGAAATAACTACACGCGTGGTTCTGTCAATTGGTCAGAACATCGATTGTTATCCACAAAGCTCAATATGCAGCTAAGTATCACGTAAAATAAATGTTGTCCCAGCTCAGTTGTCACAAGAACGTGATTCTAGGATCAGATTTCCTCACATTTTCTGGATCTGACAAGACAATAATATCAACAAATAATACACCGAAACAAGATGTGTTTGTGGAACAACGTCAATATTGTTGTTCTCCCCTGTTGTATCACTACTTACGAATGTGAAATATCATCCACAGTTATTCTCTACTAAAGGCGGCTAAGAATTTGTTAACCGCAATTTCATTTTGCGAGTTGTGTCCTTCTGGTCCATAGCCTTCGTATTCCGTTGTGTGGCGCCGCGCTCTCATCTGTCGCCTGCGCGAAGGCCGCCTGCCGAACATACCCGACGTGGGACTTCAATACTATTTCCACCGTCACGAGTTGGCCCATTTATTGTATCTATGACTGTACATCTATACATTCATTAGCGTATTGGTATCTAAATTAAATCTATTCAATCAAATCAACACTTTAAAAGTATTCTCGTATGGCTATATTTTATTGTAACTCACGTCGAAGTTTTTGGAAAATAATATTGTAAAATGATTTATTTGTGGAATGCGATGAAGGAAAAATTATACGTCAGTGTTAGTACAGTAATTATTGTGACAGTCTGTTAAACAGTTCTCAGTTAAATTAAAAATGTGGGCATTGACGTTGTTGAAATTACTGTGAATAAAACAGAGCAAGTAAAATAAAGCATCGTTTTAATATTATCATCTTGTAACTTTTGGAACATAGTTCTACATTTACTGTTCGTCGGCTGAAATTTTGTGTAAGTGCTGTTCAACATATGAAAGAAGGCCCCGTCCTCAATAAATAAATCAGTAAATTTTTGTGTAAGACTTGGCTAAAAACTCTGTTAGAAGGCGTTCATAACCATATTTAATTAAATTATTTACTCAAACCTTTTTTTTCGTGTACGTAATATCGTAATATTACTACGAGTGATATGTAAAATTTTTATATGATAAGACCGCTTAAATAGCAACATTTTACGCATTAAAATCCACATTTTACCGGGGGAGGACCCCCAGACCCTCCGCTTTAAATACGCAGATCTATGTTCCTTAATTCCATACATGACTCCCCCCAAAACCAATCACAAACCCTGGCTACGCCACTGACCTTAGGTATGGCCTTGTTCTTGATGACGATATCTATTGTATTTTATCCTTTGTTTACATGTATTAATCTATGTTTAGTGGTGATCAATCGATGAGTGTTTGTGAATGGTTGTTGATGACGTCACATTTCAACCTTACTCAGGCTACATAAGTTTGCGATGTGTTCGTGCTTCGTCTGATGCGTTCCGTGACAGATCCTATTCTTGCCTTTGGATTTGTTAACTTTCGGTTCAGTTTGTATTTTGCAGTATGATGCAGTGTAGGTCTCTGCTTGCTCTTTGCTGGCTTAACCTAACCAAACCTCAACCAATCCAACCCTAACTTAACCAAATCAAAGCGAATTCAAACTATTTGATGGTGTACCTTGAACTATTTATCATCAGATTTTATAGCCATGCTTGTGATAGATTGTAGATAACACATTTCTACCTTTCTCAGGCTGTATAAAGCGACGACAGGATCTGTCAGTTCTTCGACTTATGACATCAGATTTTTTAATGTGATCTAGAAGAGAATGTAATTCACCGTCTTCGGTTACTTCGGCTATCTTTCCCGCAATAATTCTTACATCTCCAGAGATGTATCAATATCTGCAGCAACTGTAAGGCACCAGTGTGATAAAACAGTCGTGTTCGTACAGAAATAACAGAGACATGATAAGTATGTTTGTGAAAAGAATACTGATCAGCTGACACATCATTGTCTTGATTGTAGTGTACGGTTTACACGAAATAATATTTCGGCTAGACATAACAAAGTGTGTAAAGGTGCATTTCCACGTGCAGCAAAGAAAAACAGATTATTGTCTCCATCGACGGAAAGTAAAATCAAGTTTCAAACAACTGCAAATTCAGTGTACGATGATCAGCCCTCGTCTTTTCAGATGGTATCGCCTCCAATATTTGTAGCTGGTTCATGGATCATTAACGAACATTGGTTCTTCGAGACTCAGGCTGGATTTCGTCAGTATTGCAAGACGTATGTAGCAGAAAATGTATGGAGATCTTCAAAACATGCGCAATTACTTGGGCAGCATTAGTAAAAATATTGTGAAGTAAAATCACCTCTGAAATTGAGGTGCATGACAATGTTGACAGTGATTGCCGATAGACGAGGACAGCTCAAATGAACACTGTTATAGGCAGTTCGGAATAAAGTGAGCACTCGAAAAAGCCCTGCTAAAGATCTATTTCCAGCCAATTCGTATCTTTCCGCGTGTAACGGCTAACGACGGGAAAAGTCTAACCTCCCGGGACACGTCACTTTATGTTTGCGCGTGTAAGATAAATTGTTCAGTCGATAGGTACCTATATAGTTTGATAAAAACGAAGTTTATTAATTATATAAAATACAATTATATCGCTGTCGGTTGATTTTGTTTCAGTATTGTTGTATTTAAATACGAATAAACACGGAACTATGTTGTGTTATTTCGTTGCCAACCATACAAGCAGTAAGGTGACTATCGGTAATGTTGAATTATATGCAGTAACAGTTAGTGATATTTTTCAAAGGTTAAATATTTAGTGTTCACTTTATCCCGAACGGCCTATACATAAATGGTCGTATAAACAACCAAAAATAACAAATATAATACCGACGAAAATAGTAGGTCCTCTTCGGCAAGTTGCGACATTTGGGTAACTGGTATCTGTTCCCGTCTTTAAGGGCGCGGTTCACCTCAGTTTTCAACGAATTTTTATTTTTATATATGTACCAGATATTTTTTTCTTATTTGAGACATAAATTGTGACTAAGTCTTCCTCTTAGAAAATTGTTGTTTCTTTCATTGTTTTCGCGTAATGAGTCGTAAACGTCAAAATTTGCACTTAACTGTTTTATGTACGCCATTAAAACCAACTGCTATACCAAACCGAAAAAATTCACTGTGTATAACAATGTTGTAGTATATGAGTTGACGTATATGAAACAAAAATAAATACATTTCATAGCCTATAACATTGTTATGCACTGGAAATATTTTTCGATTTGGTATGTCAATTGGTTTTAGTGGCGTACGTAAAACCGTAAAGTGCAAATTTTGACGCTTATGACTCATTACGCGAAAACTATGATGGATACAACAATCTTCGAAAAGGAATATTTAGTCACAATTTATGTCTTAAATAAGAAAAAATATCTGGTACAAATATAAAAATAAAAAGAGACGTTGAAAACTAATGTGGACTAAGCCCTTAAGGCGCCCGCCTGGTGGCCGTGTGTTTGTTTTAGCGAGACACGGTGCCAAGGGCGACGTTGGCCGGTTCATCTGGTGTGGTTTCGCCTCTAGCGTAAGACACTGTAACGGCGTGCAGTGGAATCGTAGAACACTCGCCTGACTGACACTTTCAGTGGTGACCCCATCTTTTTATTGGTGGAAATATTCAAGTACATTCCAATAGTGCAGTTTCACCCGAATCTCGTGAGTAGTTGTTCAGTTATAAAATATAGGAAAAGCCGTTCTTAGCAATTTTGAGGGGCTCCGAAATGGTCTTTCTAATTAACGGGATGTTTTTAAACTACCTTTCCGATAGCGTTTGAAGTGTTTATGTTCGTAAATACACACATTAGAAACGCTTTGAGAAGTTTCTTAGGAAAAAGGTTCTGCTAACACTTCAACGCTATTTACATGGCCGGCAGGCGGGCATCTTAAGCACACGAACCATCTTAGAAATTCCAGCAGACTGAATCTGAAGTGAAGAAAATCGAGGATCCACTGTTCAGTAGGATTGATGGCACTGGAGTTACAGTTGTGAGGCTTGAGTTAGGCCGTAATATATTCATACAGGTACTACCGCTTGGTATTGCTACTAGGTATCCCTGAGTTGTTATGTGTAGTTACCTGCATGGTATTTATGTTTAATCTGTATAATTTGTAGAGGTACCTCGATACTGAAAGTTATCTAACAGGCCAATTAATTTCGTCATGTGCTGTGTTCAACAATCAGGTCTGTTGTTATACAGAATTAACAAACACTCGAAAATATTTGAATAAAAATGAATATTTGATGGAGAAGTACAAAGTAGAGTGCTGAACTTGCTTCAGGGACTGAGATCAAGATACTTAATCGCATAGGGAAACTGATTTGTGAAATAAGTTAGTGAATATAAAATATTTACACATGAAAATTTCCTGACTACTTTTCTTGGGGTTTCGGAGTGTGTTTCTGCAGCCTGAAAGATTGCAGCCCATACAAGCTAAGAATATTGACCAAAATATTTTATTCAAGTTTTATGCACACGTACTTAATTAGAGAAACACATAAACTCTTTATTAGTAAAATTCATAGACACTTAATTTGATTAAAGTACATAAACATTTGATTAGAAAAATACATAAACACTTGGAAAAATGTGTACATAGCACATTTGTGATACCCTGTCATAACATAACAATGTGTTTAAGTTACATAGACTGCTTAAATTTCCTTTGGCTTACCCCCACCTAGGTAATAATGTGCCTAGATGAGGCATCCTTACTGGCTTCTAATGTGGTTTGTGTATCTGCTGGAAGCAGACAAACAAATTGTCGATGTCCCACGATAGTATTGATGTTTCTTAGATTTTGATGTCATTTGTTATTTTTGTATTTTATATTATTATTTTTTATTATTGCGTGTTTTTTCAGCAGCATCAAGGGCAGCTACAAATATGTATTGTGACTTGATTATTGTTTGCGTCATGCATGCGAGTTTTATCTCTAAACAGTTTGCCGTACTATGCTAGTAGTTTGGTTGTGTTGCCTTTTACGGGAGACTGGATTCCTGTGTGTTTTCAGGTCTTCGCAGAACTTCAGGTTTAATGCCTTGATAGTCTGATTGTTACCACCACTAACTTATAGTGGATTTCTTCAGTTGGTGTTCTTCTGCATTTTTTTCGCAGTTGTTTGGAGTGATAGCTTGAGACTTGCTGCCGTTTAACCCCTCTGTATAACACTGCAAATCTAATCGTGGTTTTGTATAGCATTAGTTTTGTCTTTTGAGATAGCTCATTAGATTTTAACATTGGATATTATTCAATAAATTAGCCAATTGCTGCGTTTCTTGTGTTCTTATGTGGTCGTTCTATGTTAGTTTAGTGTCGAAGTGAATGCCTAGGTATTTGATGCATTTTACTGGTGGTATTGTTTTATTGCATAGCAGTGTTTGTCTTTCGAAAACATCATTCACCTGTAGTATGACGTGAATGATTTATTGGAATACTTTTGCCATGGTGTTGAGAAGTCTGATGGGTCGTCTGTTTTTAGGGAACAGTGAATTATTCCTGTTTATGGGGTTTGTATTATGTGGTTTTTGAGCATTAAGTTGTAAATCTTTGTTAGATAATAATATGCTTTAGGTGATAGGTTTTTCGAGTTACGTTCGAGATATTGTCTGGTCCAGGTGCTATGATTTTCAGTAGAATTTTGATGACTTATTTAACTTCAATTGGATTGGTCTGTTTAGGTTATGCTTTATTTATTATTTTCTTCATTTCTTATGCTATGGTTTTTGTTGCTGTTTCAATGAGTTATTCTACAAGCTCCTGGTGAGGTTCAAACTGAATTTATAGTGAATCTGCAATGACGTCTACTTTTACGTGAGCAGAGTATGTTAAGCCTGTGGCTCTATGTATGGCTGCAGTGTAGGGTTATTCATTTTTTTAAATTTTAATATGCATACTATTCCGTTTTAGGTTTTGCCATTTCTGCTACTGCCTTTTCCCTGATGTTTGTGTGATTTGACTATGTATCTGATTTTTTTGTTGTATTTCTGGATCTGCTCCTGAATGGTTTTGTTTCTGGATTTTTTACAGTCTCTTTGTAGCTTGTGTTTTTATTTTATGAGTGCTTCAATTTCTGAGTTTTTGGTGTCAGACTTTGCTTTGTTTGTGATTGGAGAAGTTGTTATCTTGATGTAGTACTTGATTGTGTCTGTGACTATTTTGATTTCGGTTTCTAAATCTGTGATTTGTTCTTGTCAAGTTGGGTAATTTATTTCGATGAGTTGTTTTAAATATTCCCAGTTGGTTTCTAAAATCAATACTTTGGTATTTGGTAATGTAATTGTAGCTACGACTGGGATGTGATATGAGCTCAGATTTTGACTCGCATCAAGTTCTGTGAAGATTTGCAGAATTGTGGATAGGTTTAGCATGGAGGGGATGAAGTTCTTTTTTTAGGTAGAATGTAGATTCTATGGGCGCTTCTGCTGTGAAGTGTAAATTTTGGTTGATGTTCTCCAGTCTCTTTCCATTTAGGTTGTTGAAGCAGCATCCACAAGCAGTATCTTACTGTTGAGGTCACCTCCTATGAAGTTGTTTGATGTCAAGAAATTTGTATGTACTCTTCGATTTCCTTATTCTTAAGTATACTTTACAGTTTTGCGATTGATATTTCTCTAATCTGAGTTGGTATGAGTGTGGTTGTTGATTCTCATGCTGTGCCTGTTAGTGTGTGAGTGAGGCCCTTTCTGATGAATATACAGTAGCGTGCAAAAGTTTCGGGCCGTCCTATTTTTCATTAACATTGCACAGAAATACGATGGTTAAAGAAATATGAACATTCAATTATAACAGATATTCCCTTACATTTGAAAATAATGAGTTATATACATTCATATTACTTTCAAATAATTATTTGTTCGACATTTCGTTATTAATGACTGTGCAAAAGTATCGGGCCACATGTAACTTCGTCGAAAAAAAAAAATCAAAAATAATAACGATAATTGGGGTTAAAAGTCTTGTACTCCTTAACTCGACTCAAAACTTTGTTGCTATGCCCTTACCAGCGATGACTGCAGCGCACCGATGAGGCATTGGGTCAATTAACCGTGGATTCGTTCTTTCGGCAATTTTTCCCACTTTTGTAGCAAACGGTTCCACAATTCCGTCATGTTGGACAGACTTCTCATTCCAACACGGACCTTCAGGTCTTGCCACAAGTGTTCGATAGGATTGAAGTCCGGTGACTGTGACAGCCAGGTTAGGAGGCGGAATTTTCGGATCTGAGAAAAATGTTTCACAAGACGCGAAGTGTGTCTTGGATCGTTATCTTGTTGAAAAATTCAACCGCGAGGCAAATTTTTCCTTGCAAATGGAAGCATATGATCTAGCAGAATGTTCTTGTACATTATAGCATTTATATTGCCGTGAATTTCCGCCAGCAGACGAACGCCATCAGCTAAACAAACTCCCCAAACTTTGATGTTCCCACCACCATGTTTAACAGTAGGAGTTTGATACCTTGCATTATATCTGGTACCTCTTGGACGTCTTTCGTACTTCCGTCCATCACTTCCAAACAATTGGAATTTCGATTCATCAGAAAATAGCACTTTCCACCATTCTGATGCTGTCCAGTGCTGATAATTTTTCGCGAAGACTAACCTAGCCTTCTTATTTTTTTGCTAATGATTTCTTGACACCAATCCGTCCAATCAGCCCTACAGCCTTCAGACATCGAGACACCGTACTCCGATATCGGCTAGATTTTCACTAAGTAATTCCCGTGAAACGTCGGCTGCACATATTCGCGGATCGCCAACCCACTTTCTTTTTATACTTTTGTCGAGACGACTCGAAGTTTTTCGCGGCCTACCACTCTGTTTTTTATCACACAATAAATTTGTTGTTTTATATTTAGAAATAATACGATTAACAGTACTTTTACCATCAGATCAAGCCCTTGCAATGAAACGTGAACTTTTTCCTTCTGAAGAAAGCTTCATCACGATTTCGAGAACCTGAATATTGGTGTGTTTCGGCATCGTCGCCAAAAGAAGACTTAACTTTCCTTTTTGTAACATGTTTTGAAAACCCCGAGCATAAAAAAGTAAAAAAAAAACCGGTAGTACAGAGCCGCGGCGAGTAGTGGCCCGATACTTTTGCACACCGACGAAAGTCATTTTACATAGTACACGTGAAATAGGCTACGAACCAATGTAATATTTGATGTTTCTGTGTACATTCTAACTCGCTCAGATATTTCGGACAATGGACAAGTGGAATAATTACTTTTTTTATGAATCCAATGGAAAAATCAGGGTGGCCCGAAATTTTTGCACAGCAGTGTAGCCGTGACACCTCCATGAAATCTGGAAAATGGAGGATCTTGTACAGGAGTGGTGGTTACTTCTACTTTAGCCAAATACAGTGTAGCTGTCTTCTGATTCGTTGCGAGCTCGTAAGGGTTTTATATCCTGCGACAATGTGTAGTGTATTGTTGTTTTAATAAAAATGTTGAGGTTACTTTATAGTACCCATTTGACAACAATTTCATTTTAAACTAAAGAAAGAAATCTACATTTTTATTTCCATACTTTGTAGGCTAAAAACATTATTATTGCTTACAACGAATGCTGATTCCGTATTTTTTCTTTTAGTTTCGTTTACCTCCAGAGTAATTGGGCTTGCATTACCCCACAGTATTTAGTGACTGTTTTCCCAAGCATGTTCTGTTTGTCTGTATTGTTCAGTCACGTTTTTCTTAGTATTATTATGACGTTCTTTGTTGTGGGTGGCGAGAGGTCAGCTAGTTTATCAAACATACATGCATCCAGATTCGGAGGGGATTTTACATAGGTCACATTTCTGAGTTTTCAGGTTTTCTGTTGTTGGTTTGGTTTTAGTCAAGACGTTCTTGATTGTGTAGTGGAAGGAAACCCTGTTTGTACCCCTGCATATTACCAAGATGTCTTAGTTTCTAAGCGAGGCCTTGAAAATATGGTACCCCACTGTCTTTTTAGTTGACATTTGTTAACTGGAAATAATATATACAATGTTTAATGTGTTTCTCTACACGGGAATTAAGGTAACCATCCGTTAAGAGCTTTTCTTTTCATGTGACTTACACCATAAAATTTTGATTTTTGGTCACTGTATATTATATCGGTCTACAAACAACTTTTCGTGAGCCGTTATGATACATTGCAAACTTCGCTATCCAACTTCTACAAACTACCCTACAAAAGTATCAACACTGGTAAAACTTAAATCTTACCACTAAGCATTACATTTCACACTTCGTATAGATCAAACAACCACAAGCACTATATCAAACATTAAAAACATTCCTTTAACTATAACCTCAATATACCAAAGATAGCCAATGTGAGCCACATAGCAAACAGTACATCCCAACATACTAACATAACATAAACCCAGTTAATATTAACCTTTCTTTTCAAACATACATTGAATTGTAACACTACATAAATGCACCTCCCCAAGTAGTTACAAGTATATCGATACCAACTATGTTACACCTTTCTTAGACTAACGAGCCCTGTTAAACCAACAACCGTTAGCTAATATGCTACTCATATTAACGACTATATTCGAAACATACACATGCAAATTTTTAGCAATTATTTTTAATCGTTAATCATTTGTATCCCGAGCCTTCCTATGACTACCATATCTACATTCCAACCAACAAGTAGTGTCATGTACCACATCAGTCCGAGATATCCTGTATTGTTCAGGCATATACAAAAGAGGCTATATGCACAACACCATGTCATCATGTCCGATAAACCAATGAAATGTAAATACAAACAAGACTCATCGCAAACCTTGACTATCGACATTAATGTCCGAAGTCACATAAATACCGCAAACATGTCTTATTTGGATCCTGAATTTATATAAACGGTTTTCACTAAATACATCGACCACTCAGTGTTCGCTATGTTACAACCAGCTATTTTAATTACCTGGACATACAGCCAAGTCTTGCCAACAAGACCGCGCAGCAATGATTTTCCCCCAGTTATTATTAAGAATCTGTCACAGAGGCCAGATGTCCCGTCAGTCATCGTCATCATACTATAACATGCATTTCATAGATTCAGAAGTTTCGATAAGTATACAGTCATACCGTCTGTAAAAATTAATCTTGCTGGTAGTCATAGCCAGTATCACATTATTAATCTATTCCGGGATCCAATCAACCATACATACATGTATATTGCCAAAGTTCATAGCTAATAGCACATTTAATTCTGTCATATAAGATGTCAGTACTAAAGTTTATAATGTTACTAAATAATTTTACCGTAAGAGTATCACACCTAAACATGTATATACACAGTGCTGGCAATGTGGGCAGAATGTATTCTGGTAATAAAAAACCTTTCTTTTATCTACTTCAACCAGACTAACATCAGTCAAACATTCCTACCATCTAAATTACTATACTTAAATGATACATTAACAAACATTTTAACAAGGTAGGTCTTGTAAGCTATGCAAGAAATTCAACAATTTTCAACATTCTTGCAAAGAATAAAAGGCTCGAAAAGACCGCCTGTCCTTACTCGATGAGCGATAAATCTTTCCTTTACAAATGTTAGCATGAGTAGACATTGTTGGGATGATCACTACCTATTACGTCATGCCAACCTTCTGAAATGTAAGATGACAATTTAATTTTTTATGAGTTTACTTACTACCTACCATTCGACATCTTCTGAAGTGAAAAGTATCATTTAGGGTGCTATAACATATCTGAAACACTCTAGGCATGGAGGACAATTGAGTATGCCATCATTCTGCTGTATAGATGCTTGTATGTATCAGTAAACACAAAATACTATGTTATGTTTGTATATATATATATGACAGCTCGGTTTCTTTTGCAGAGTGATTTCAGTTGGTTGTTTAGGCTTTATATTATCAATATATTGGTCAGAATGTTCTGACAGCACGATCAACAAGGCATTTGTTCACGCCATCTAACCTTGTGAGATAAATAGTCATATTATTATGTTGATGAACATATATATCTGTATGGGCCAAGGAACAGCTGGGCGGCTATAACACGAGACAGAGGTGAAAGTTGTTTGTCTTGTATGAAATATGTATTTTATCACAACACACATTTAGGCACTAAGAACTATATGCTCTTCTTCTCCGTGTGTACCAGTGCACAAGCAATAGTTTTAGTTCAAAATCGCCAATGTTTTTTCTCATCAATACTTATTTTTCTTGCATCGCGTCTAGTGGCATTCTTGAATGTAGTCACGACTGGCGGACATCTTTGATGATCGTGACCTGGACCTTTAACTTCTCTTCTCAAGCAACCAAAGTTTTTTATCACTGCAAACTCGTTGAATTACTGACATACTAAGCATGCTATGTTTGGTGTTATAGTAACATGCATGCATATGGCTATGCAAGCATGCGTATCAATACGTACACTATTATATAGAGAAATGCCAGTGGCGAAGCGTAGTCGTGTTCCAAGGGAAGCAGTAGAAGATCCGACTGTACACTTTGAGCGTGTAGGCGTGTTACTGGAGAATATGTTCCTCGCCTCTTACACACTAATGGTTGTGGAGTGCCTGTCTCTGCCAGAGAATTGTTTATAGTCGTTGTCAATCACAGCTTGCCCTAGAACACTTCACGCCTCGCCATTGGTATAGAGATGGGCTAGCACAAGGTTATAGAAACATACGTTTATGCAAGCATACGAATACAAAATACTGTTTTGTAACTCAGCGATTTTGGGATGAGAAAATATCTGAGGTTACTTGAGAAGTGAGCTCAAAGCTCAAGGTCAAGACCATTCAAGATGGCCGCCGGTCGTCACGTCATCCAACATGGCTTGAATAAATTTTGCTAAGTATATACTGTCATATACTGTCATAAGTTTTTCCGTACATGTGCCGTTTAGTAAAACAGATTCTAATTTTCGTGGCAAAATTACATCTGGTAATGTTGTGGTTGGTACGGTAATGATGGATGAGCTCTGTATTTGCTAGATATATGGCATCTTAGTAACAATTTATATTTATACGTTTTGTATGTACAAGAAACATTACCATCAGTAAGCGGTAATATAACGTTCACGTTTATGCATGCTGTTTCAGCATTGGTTACACGGTTAAATATAAATATAATATTTACAAAGTTAAATACCTTAATGGCGGGAATGTAATATTCATGCGTTCATGTGTGTGTGTGCGTAGCTGTACTTGAGCAACCGAGTTGCAACTCTAGTTTAGCGGTCTTTATATATTTTTATTTTAAATTTTATTGGTATTTCGAAACATAAAATTTGGTCACACACCTTCCTCCGCTCGTGAGATTGAGTTAACTGAAACGGTGCCAACTGTATTAATCTTCTCATCACCCAAGTAACACAAGGCCGTGAAGCGAGTGAGTGTTTACACAGTGTTGTCACCGTAAGCGCCCGCAAGCGTGAAAGAAAATATTCATGAAGCTTTATTTAAACTCTTCTAAAAGTCACGTCGTGTATTCTTGACACTAACAATGGGTACATTTGTTGGTGCAGTGGCTTGAACATTCGTCTCCTACCACAGCGATGCGGACTTGATTTCTGTCGGGGTCGAACTCCGATTCTTTGCATGTGTGTTACGTGGCAAACACTACCGGTCGTAATTTGAAAAGGATCAGTGCAGACCGAAGAAAAGTATCAAGTGTTTTATAAGATCTGCAATGTTTAAACTTTTTATTTCTGGTAGGGTGCACGCGATCAAGGCAACGATCGTGAATTACGAATTTCAATTCGATGTTGATGATTCAAGTTGTTGAACGTACAATCATCGCTCAGTTTCGCGTTGCAATTAACATTCACTAGATCGGAACATGCTTCTATTTAACATTATTGTAATTATTTTATGTAAAGTTGAGACGTGGCCGTCTCAGGAATGAGTATCTAGGGACGTCACGGTGGACGAGACGTGTTAATATACACCAAGTTAGGAAAAGTATTCTAGTATGTCTATAATTTTATAAATATGTCGTAACTTGGCAGATATGAATATATATATATATATGGGTTTGTATTAATCATTATTTGTACTTTGTATGGTAAAGTGTTATCTTTGGGAACGAGCTTCTTTGACTGTTAATTACGTAAAGAGCCGCTAGGGGCGCGCGAGTGTGTTTCGAGCGGGCCCGAGCGCGGAGAGTCGAGTGTAGTAGCTTGTTGCGGCTAGTTCAAGTTGACGGAATTAACCGGCATGTTCAGACACTATTGCACGCAATATAGTTTACCGTTGGGCTTATAAGAGTAGTGTTGGTGGAGAACGTAGTAAAGGTTACTAGTACAGGAATTGGCGAGAATGGGAACCGTACTACGTAATTACTGCGGGAAATCTTAAATGATTTTGCCAATATGTACATGTCGGCTGACTACGATACTACATGGATAAATGGGGTGGTGGCATACCCATTTCTACTGCTCGTGGTATACAAGGCTACCTGAGGACGAGGACGCCGGTCGTGAGACGTGGACGTCAATGGTATCTACTACGTGGGGGCCCAGTGTCGGGTCTTAGACGAGGAGGACGCAGCCAGTGGGACGTGGACGTCAGCAGTATCCAGTACGTGGGTGCCGGGTGCGAGTCCGGAACGTGTGGCTGTGCCCAAGGGGAGGACCCACCACGTTGAGACGGGGGTCAAGTCTTGGCGGTGCAGCAGTAACCAGCAGGGAAATCCTATTCCGG
>PNEQ01054647.1:0-13759 GCA_003012365.1 Medauroidea extradentata
CTAAAATTATTTGGCCTAAAATAATTTCGCCTAAATTCGTTTTGCCTAAAGTATTATAGCCTAAAGTTGTTTGGCCTAAAATATGTTTAATTTATATTCCATCCCTTTGCTAAACTTTCGACAAAATCGTTGGCCAAGAATATTTTTTGCCTAAAATCGTATTGCCTAAAAATGCTCTCTTCAAAGTGCTACCCTTCTCACTTAGCTTGCCTAAAAATCGTCTCCCCTACAGTTATATTGCCTAAAGTCGTTTTGCCTAAAATAATTTAGCCTAAAGTCGTTTAGCCTAATGTAGTTTTGCCTAAAAGTAATTTTGCCTAAAGTCATAGTGCCTAAAGTCGTTTTGCCTACGATTAGGCAAAACATTTTTAGGCGAAACGACGGGTACCCATTCTATTTAGTTTCCCAAGGAAAATTTTTTCCCCCAATTCTATCTCGTTTCCCAAGCAAAATTTTATTTCCCACCCCAAAATTTCAAAACCAGAAAATTTGGTTTCTGCACATCCCTACATTTTATTAATTTTCAAGGACATTAAGTTAAAACAGACAGAAAAAACTGACATTCACTGATATTTTAAATGTTCAACACACTAGCCAAAATATTTACATTTTGCATGTGCCGCTATGATGCCAGACTGAAAACTGCATCACATTTGTGGCCATAGATACACTCTTGCAGAAATTCATTTATCATTGTAACTTTGCACTTGAAGACAATCCATAAGTGATAACGGAACATCTCAATGATCGACATGATGGCAGCAGCAGTGATAGTAGCGGCAGAGGAAGCTCTAAGTTTAAGTAGTCACCATACAATATCAATGAAGTAGTGTTTAATACGGTTTATTCATACAAAATGTTTGCTGCCGAAAAAATTACAATATTTATTTTCATAAAGAAAAAACAAAAACATCCCCAGACTAATCCTCAGCAATGTCGCAAAGTAGCTAATATGTGGGGGAAACATAATTTTCAGCAATTCCTGTACCTAGTTTTAATTCTGAACTTGTGCATTCCGTATAAGAATTCCGTATTTTGACAGTCGATGCTACCTATATTTGTACCACATGCCAGAATAACATACAATTTAAAACAACTGGATGTGATCATATGGCCTGATGAACAACAAATCAGTAACTTCCATCACAGACATTGAAAATAGTGTGTATTATACGTAAAAAATAAGTAAGTCTTTTGGAGGAACTGTAACATGTAACAATACGGCTCCATATCCAGCATTACTCAGTTAACTATTTTATTCTACTCAAATTGTGACATTTCTATAACTATTTTACAAATAACCGCACCATTATCAGTCATTCTATACCAGCAAACTAAATAAAGGATGGCCATTGCAAGTGTGAGCTTGTCGTGTGTTTGGGATTCTTATTAGGTGTTATTTTAATATTCTGTGCATATAACTAAAATATTACAATACAGGGATTAAAAACAGGCCTGTAATCACCAACAGGATATTAAGACGTGTTTCGGAAGAAGGAAAATGGAAAAACGTTCAGCCTTGATAATAACCGGCCAGCAGCTTGGCATGTCTACAAAACAGTTGCAAAGTAAGCAGCAGGTAATCCATTCAGTAAAAAGTACTACACAAAAAAAAATTGTTACCGCACCTTTACTTAACAGAATTTGTCAGTAAATACTTATGGTTCTTGTTGTAGGCCTATACGTAAGCATGCTTTTTTCAAGGTGCCGACTCAATAAATACATTATGAATGAAAAAGTCAATATAGATTTTTTGTTTTATAGAAAGTAAGTGGTACCATTTAAGGGGCCTCCTTACATAGGCTGTGTTTGTGTATATGAGACATGTGACATCCACAAGGTCTATGGTGTCACACTTTGTAATATTAGTTATCAGAAGTTAATGAGCAGCTTGAATGTTGTGTTTAAGTGGAGTGTTCTCGAAAACATGTACGCAAATAGTTGTTTGCAAGCAAGTGCCTGGTTATGAGCAGATGACAGCGGGCTGATATTAGTTTTGCACGGCCGGCTGGGATAGTGTGCTAGAAGTAGGTGCATGGGTGGTCTGTGCGAAGGGAGGAGTAATGAGTTGGACAGCGCGGTGTGTGGAGCAGCGGATTGTTTTGTCGTCTGGGGAGACACAGGTGAACGGTGTATGACGCAATGGGAGCACAGCTATTGCCAGGCCATTGGAAGATGGGCCGGCATAGTTGAGTACGTGAATTATGTCTCTGCTTGCGCGAGTTTAACGTGATGCCTAAGTACGTTGTGAATACGTTCATCACGCTGTCTTCTGAGACAATCGGCCGAGAGCTTTTAAAGTCTTTTCTCTACTATTGATATTAGTAGTGCATTGTGGCTTTTCCTCGTGTTTGACTGTGAAATGGCAGGGCTGTCCTGCGTATTCATTAGGCATGTATGCATTAGCATAAACAACATGGCATTTTGAGTATGTACTGCACGTATTATAACTATGCTGTGTTAATTATGCACATTTTCATTATGAAACATTAGGCGTAGCTGCGCAATTAACTTGCTCGTGCCGACGTGTGGGAAAGAAGCTATGGCAAGCTGGAAAGTGCAGTTATAGTCTCATTATTTATTTAGGATGTTGAGACCTAAGTTGTATTTCCAGTGTGTAATGTATTTATACGTGAACATTGTCGATGCCTTGCTGATACCCAATCTACTGGGGCATTGGACGACGTGACGTAGATAGAGTTACGTGAGCTATGCTGGACTGCCAGGTATGTGTTGTAAAAGCACCACAGAAGTTAGGAATGGGATGCATTGCTACGTATACTGCGTAAACTAACAAACTTTAATTTTCAGATTACCTAAAGTTTACCTTGCATTTTAGCAAGGCAGTGCTATCACTTGGACACAAATGTGAACTTAGTAAATTGTTTTGACGTGTCCATTTTCATAATACTTTGTCTTGAAGAGGCATGCTTTTGATATGCCTTCTGTTACTGTATTAATACACTGTTGTAGGGAACAGGTTTGGAGCAGGATAGACCAGAGACTCACCTATCATGTGGTCGTGTGTGCGTGCAGAGTCTGTCGCACTCGGAACTGCGTTAGAAAGACGGTTAGGTGACAACTATAAATGATGAACAAATCACGTTTGAACTATACCCATTTAATATATTAACACTAGACAATCCGTATCGTGAGTGCCGCTTCTCCCGAACACGTCGTAAAACACTCATGTCTGGCAACGAACTGTCCCGCCTCCGATCCGAAGACACGGAGGGGTGGGGCAAGGCGGGAGAGCGCTCTAGGCAAGGAGGCTGACTACACACAAGCTACTGTTGCCGTGCATCGACAACCAGCAGGTACACTCAGGTACTCATAGACATACATATAATTTGTCCTACATAATCAACCCTTACAATCACCCTCCTTTTCGAAGCGTGGAGCCCAGCGACACACACTAGTTACAAGAAAATTTTAGGACAACATGAAACACATGAACATAACAGATACAACTTGTTTACAAGAACCAGTCACTTACTTTCTCCAGCAACCTGCTCACTAGAGCTCAGCCAGACTACTGTAACATCTGAAGCTGGCAGTCCATTGAAGTCCTTTAAACTACCTCTTCTACCTTAGCTAGATAATATTTCTTAACAACGATCAAGATTATGCAAACTAGAATTATAATAACATTTATGAAACAAAAATTTACTACACTAAGTAATGGAACATATTTGTCCAATAACAGTTATGAAACAAGAATTTACTACACTAAGTAATGGAACATATTTGTCTTCAGACTCATCTACGAGGTGCAATATCTGATTATATGGTACACTAGTCATTCTTTTGTAAATATGTAGTGATCAATTTCTGAAAGTACGTTTTCGTCCAAAGTAATGTTATTCAACTGTAATTCAAACATTTTTCCAGGATGTGTGTTTGACTGAAATTCTGGAATATGCAAAACAGGATAACTAGCTTTCACATACATTATATCTGAGACTGTGGCAAGAGCCTTAAAGCTATTTGAAACCAAATCACAATGAATAGCATTTTCAATTAGTCCATTTCCAGATACTGACAAAGTTATAGGAGGCAAAATGTTTTTAGTGCTTTGACATACAAAATTAATATTGATAGGATTTACTACAGCATTTAACCATGTAATATAAGCTCTTTTCAGAAAAGGTTTACTCAATTTAATGATATTGGAAGAACGGAGATTACCGATATTTTTTTCCCAAAAAACAAAGCTGTTTCGCAAGATGGCTACATCAGATACAAGACTCTTAGACTGCAAATCAATTTTTCCAAGACGTTGATACAAATTTTCTAAATCTTCAGAAGTTGCGATACCAAACACAGTTTTAATTATTTTTCCAACTACGTCAAACAAAACTCTCTTACCTCTAATATTCACATCCTAAAGAGGCAAAAGATAAGCAAAACCAAAATTTACATCATAACTTACGCCTACTTAGAAAGGTGCTCTTTCACTGTAACCTCAGAATTTAAAGTAATTTGGGCAGGAGTTCCCAAGGCAGCATATTAGGCTCAATACTTTATAATTTATATACAAGTGATATTCCACAGCCCCCCAATCGGAACATGAACCTAGGTGTATATGCTGACTATACAGTTATATACATGCAATCCAGAAGTGCTGAGATCGCAACCCGACATGCCCAGGAAATGTTCACTTAGCTAGAGAATTATTTCCGCCTGTGGCGAATTAAAATTAATGTAAGCAAATACGAGGCAGTGGTGTACGTATTCACATCGTCGTGTCCCTGCCAATCTCCCTTGCCTCTCACTGTTTATTGAGGAAATTCCTTATAAAACAGAAGTTAAATATTTAGGAGCTATATTAGATAATAGGCTGACAAGGCGATGTCATGTACAGAGCAAGAGAAACCTTGCCTATGCTTGCTTGTCGGCACTTTATCCAATGACAAATCGTAACTCCATCCTTAAGCTGAAAAACAGACTTTTAATTTATAATACAATGATCCGCCCCATTTAAACCTATGCAGTTCTTGCGTGGGCTTATTGCGCAAAATCGCACACTCACACTTTGGAAGTGTTGCAAAACAAATGTCTTAGAATAGAATAGCAGCAGATGCACCTAGGTACACTCCTATAAGATACTTGCATGCAGAGCTTAAACAATAACCGCTGCAAGATGCAATTTTATGCAACTACCCATAATAATCAAAATATTTTAATTGCCAGCCTTGGGGATTGTGATTCTGAAGAAAATCAGCGCTACAAGCGACCAAAATCGCTTCTAGCGCATATGCCCCCTTAATCTCTTTCGGTCCGGAACCAGCGAGCACTGTGATTGGCCGGAGCTCCGGCCACTCGCAGGGCTCCTGCCCCGCGACCTTCTTGCGGTTTTCTAAACTTGCTCGTGGTCCGGAACATGAAATACACTGTCCTGCGATTCGCCCTAGTGCCTACGCAGCTAATAGTCATTAATTAGCTGGTAAATTAGTTAATTGCAAGCTCAGAGAGCAATATATTAAGCTATTTTTATTCAGGAATGATTTATAAGTCCCCACACACCCCCCTAGAAGAGGCCTTGTAAGTATGGCCCGTTGTAGGAGTTCTCTACCTGTGCTGACGAGGGGCGACATCACTGCCTGTCATGCTACTTAAGCTCGTCTGGAAACCTTCAGCCCCAGTACTGGCGAGAGTATGCATGGCACGAGCCGCACAAATACACAAAACAATAACAAATTACACTTACAAGGGAAAACTGGGGTAACACGTCAATTTTTCACATAATTAAGAGTTTCTCCACGAAAACAACACTGCGAAGCATTATGTATTTCACAGCAAATGATCTAATAAACACTGGACAACCTCTGGCTCAGTGGCAGCTCCGCAGTTGAAATTACATTGCAATAATTAATTCAGCTAATTAGTTAAATATACATTTACAACTTTACACTTTTAGATATAGTAATTGCTAGCTGTGTGCTGACTGCAGTGTTCTCTGTAGGTCCAGAAAGACTGAGGCCTCTGATTGGCCGAAGCTGTGATTGGCTGGCAGGATCACGAACAGCCAATCAGAGGGCAGCTGCTGGCACAGATCTTTCTGCGCTCAGCACGAGTCCCAAAAATATGTTATTTTAGCCATTTATTTATTTTAATTATATGCTAGCTCATCAGACTTGCCTGAGAGCTAGTAAAGGGTATTAATATGTGTATTTTATGTATGTTTCAGGTATCTACTGGGGATACGGGAGGGTGAAGCAACTTATAACCTCTACCTCCACCAGGGCATTGTGCTTACCCACAGTGCCCTGGTTAAAACCAGCACTCTCCTTAAAATGAAAGGAACATTAAATAAAGAAATTAAACATAGTTCCCACCCCCCCTGCCACACTCTTACTTCACCACTCTACAAATAACCTGGACCTTCCTTCTTTTCCAGTGCCATATTTATTTTTAATGCATGTTAACTGCTGAGTGGTTACAATCCTTTTCTGTCGAGAGGGTTTTTACGGTACTATGCCGGTTTTTCCCTCTCTCTTCTTGGATTAAGGCTTAGTTATAGGTACACTTAGGATGATGGCTTAGCTATTGGTGCACTTAGGAAGACAGACATGGCCCCAATCGCAGTCATGTCTGCCCAATCCCTCTCTACCGCGATGCATGTCTCCTTTGCATGAAACTTCTCCCTTGTAGGCGTATGGGGCTCAGCCCTGAGACACACTTAGTCTCGCTGCTCCTCCAGGTCCCCAACATAACACAGTAGATTAGGGTAGGTTAGGAAAAAATCGCCCTTCAGGCTAGGTCACCTGGCACTCCCAACAGAGTTTGTTGGCAGCTTCTCTGAGCTCCTGTCTCTCAGCACCCCGGCTTCGGCCTCCCACCTACCCATCCGAGGCGACTTCTTGAAAATGGAGTCCTCCACCCTCCTACACCGTATCTTTACATACCACGCCTGCTGAGAGCCCGGGAAGGAAGGGACACTGTCACTTCCGTGCCATGCATGAGTAAACGGGATCACGCACTAAGTAATGCCAGTTATAAAGTGTTGGTACTCACTTCGCCACCTTGTAAAGTTATTGGAAGTTACAGAATGTTGTAAACTTTCCTTAGGATCAGAGAGATCACCATAAATTTACCAGTAACCCAGTATCATTATTCGACAAGTATGTCAACGGCTGCCGAGCCTAACGTCAAGAGGCTATTGGACAATGTAATCTTTTTGAGATCAAAGAGATGATCACCACACAGTTTCATACAAAAGTAAGGCCTTAATTTTGCCTAATATTTGAACAGCCCGGAGTACCACATAGAACTGTATGCATCCTGTGGAATTAGTATTGTATTTCCAAGTTGTTGTATCACTATTATTGTCGTATCCTGTTCTCGTATCTCATATTGAGTCTCCAGTGTTATATGTATGTCATCATGCTGTGATTGACTCAAACCCTGCTTGTAGACCATGTACCAAGCTAATGTTGTATTCATCATGCTGTGCCAAGTACTGTAACTTGTGTTCATGAATATAAACATCCCATGAAACTGTATTACATTGTTTTCTCCTTCCATGAGATCACCTTGTGTACCAACTTTGATATCCAATACAAGGCAAGTGGTATATGCCTTGCGCTCTATTTATGTAAAGATGACACCCTGCGCTAGCAAGTCGAGTTTGACCTTGTTGGCTCACTCAGTAGTCACTCGTTGGGTCGAGGATAACTCTATTATCAATTACTCTAGAAGATCCACACCAACCTCTCATGCTCTCTACCCTAAAGATCTTCTAGATACATGCACTGCTCACATTCAGCAATCTTACTTGCAACCCCAAACATCTAGAGCAGTGGGATTCACATCAGTATGTGTAAGTAAGTTTTTCTTAATGTACTTATTAGTATCACTTGTAAATACAGTAAATTTATTTTTATCCACATGTTACACCAGCACCAAGGCATAGCGGAACTTAGGAGCTCTAATGTAATGTATCTTGGCCTTGACCTTCAAACACAACTACGCGTTATAAGCACGTGTCTGGCACGTACTTCCGAACTTATATTGGTTAATCTGTGAAATGTGATAATCCGTACTATCTCTACCATCACGGATTAACAATGTTCTACTGTAGTGCTGTAAGTACTGGTACAAAGAAACATGTATATTTAAGAATTTTCAAGGCTATATAATAAAAATAACTAAATTTTAATGCTTGATTTTTAGGAATCTTCAAAAAATAACCAAAAAGGTATGAAAGAACTAAGTAACTTTGACAAAATGGAATATACATTGTAATGTAAGTCTATTTCAAATATGTTCCCTGGCCACTTATATCTCTGTAGATAGTCTTAAACCACCCGTCAAGAAAAAAAAAAAAAAAAAGTTGATAAAATCAGTGAAAACTTGGCAGTGAAAGTGACTTAGTAAGCGATGCTGTATTGCTTAACAAGCATGCCTAGATCCTTCCTCACAATCAGCAGGCATATCATGACATGGTTGCTGGTGGGTAAAAAAGCATGTAAGCGCAGTGGTGGACAGCATGGGAACTAATTAACAAACAGTACTTCACATCTCCGTTAGAATGTTCTTTGAGTGTAGTGTGCTGATTTAATTCTATTACCGATAGAATGCAGTGGTGTTCAGTGTGATTACTTGGTCACATCCTGCAATAATACAAATGTAATTATACAAAAACGTAATATATTATTTATGCAAACATTTTACAACGAATTTACTACCGTAAACATAAATAAAATATTTTGCTGATGCTAAATAAATGCTCAAGAGCAAAGTATTTTTAGCGAGCAGTAACCAGTTTGTTTAACGAGCGTAGCAGCCTTTAAGCTACAAGGATCGCCGCCATTGCATGTACTTAATTATTACTTTACCATAGTCTCACAAACTATTTAATTCAGTTTACATTGCAAATTTTACTTACATTTTTCAAAGGGAATTTCCTACATATTTTTTTTGGAGGAGTGGGAGAGAGACGGAGAGCTAGACGATTCGGCAGTGTTAGTCATCTCTTCTTACTAGGCACACGCTTGACATGTGTTCCACTGAAAGTTTTTAAAGTTATTTTCGCCTAATTTTTTTCTTCCATGGCTGTGGCTTAGCTATTGATGGTAACTGTGGTATGTAACTGTTGGAAGCTAAAATAATTTTTTAAAACTACCCTAATTTCCAACAAAACATGCCCACGGATTATAACTTATTCTTGGAAGGTGAGGGGGTTCTAAAAAATATGAAGTCAGATTTTACAAAACATTGATTTAAAGTAAACATTTTCAGGTTCCAAGGCAATTCATTAAATTGGGGTTCTGCTGTCCTTGCACACCCCTACACATGGGAGACAGCATAAAGCAGAAATCTGTTGCATGAAACCACGATCAATACTTGATTAACTAAATGTTTACCAAGAAGCAGGTGCAGAATCTATACTGCAGTGTTATTAATAGTACATGTTTAAGACTTTTAATAACAAATTAATATTTTAGTGATAAAACATTTGAATTTCCACTAAAAATCCCAGAAAGTTAACTTTTGGAATCATCAATATTTTAATTGTGCTAAGTGCTTACGATTTGTCAGACATAGGTAAATAATTATGGGCCATAAGTGCCATACCAATGTATTGTCTTATTTGAAATTCTTCTACTGACTGAAATGAATTAATATTTCATAAAACATGTTTTTAATATTCTGCAAAAGCTACTAAAAAGGGTCATTATAGTTGTCAAACAATAGCAATTAATTTGTTAAGCTTTCTTTCTGATGAATTAAACAATTGAATCAGTCATTTTTAAACTGTACAAAGTCCAAATCTCAAAAAAATCTGTTTTAATGGTATAGTAGATTTTTTAGTATGCTGGACTGCCTGAAACTGAAAGGAACTTAGTCCTTATCTTCAACACATGCAAAACAATCTTATGTACTTTTGTAAACTTGATTAAAAAGCACTAAGTCCCTGGATTTGCTTGATTCCACACACCTATAATTTTTTTCACTTTGAGGAACCACAGCTACCAGTGACATTACAGTACAGTGATTACATGGCAGCCTTACACCCAGCTGGCTCAGCATATTACACCTTTCTTGGGTTCGGAAAATGAATCTTAAGGATGTTATACATCATTTCTACAGGAGTTTGCTATGACTTGCAGCTGAAAACACAATTTTGTAGGAACACACCAGGAGCCTCGGCACCTTATAACTCTACATCACAGTCTGAATCCCAACCCGGTAATTATAAAGTACATGTGGTAACACACATACCAATGGTGGCTATGCAGTGGAAGGTTTCCTGGTCTTCAGGCTGAGTCTGGAACAAGTCATATATGGTCTTCCACAGCATGATGAAGTGTGGCTGAGACATGCGGGGTACTGTCTTCAGGTCTATCCGGCAATCACGTGTTTCCACTAGCGAACGGAGGCTGCTCATGCTGCGAACCTCCCAGGATTGTTCGCCTGTGAATATGACTAACCTTCAGTCCCATTCAGTTATTTAATTAACTCATTCATTGTAAGATCAGGGAATAAAATGCAGTAAAGCAATACTTTAAAACTAGTTCTAGTTATTAAATAAGCACACATTTTGTAAAACAAATATAGTAATAAAAAATATTTTACAAAACTTATCACGAGTCCATATTGTGTGTTCCATACGTTATTGTAATGACACAGAAATCTTATCGTGGACTAATTTTTGTTAACTAAGGTTTGTTGCTTTTGTCATTACTGTAATAAGTGAGTTCAGTTAGTATGTAACGTTTTGAATGTTCCCATATTATAAAATTTGTTTTCACTTTGGTCCTGCTATTCATTAAAATAAATGGTTAATTGTATTGTCGTCGTCCCAGCCCCGGGGTATGGGAAGTAAGGCCGACTTGACGTCAGCTACCGGCCCTCTCCTAAGCCGTTTCTCTCTGTTGTTTGTCACCCTCCACCTACCTCACCACAAGTCACCACAGTGCTTAGTTTCAAGTGTTTCAGTGCAATCCCCACAGTGTTAGTCTTTAAGAGTTATGTGTAAATTCAGTGTAGTTCAAGGGCAATACTAGGCTATGCATCATAAACAAACCAGGGCGTCACACCGGCTTTCAAATTACCGCCACGCACGGGACGTCACACCACTCACCCAACACCAACATAACCACCGTGGACATGAGAAGACTCAAGCATGTATTTTTTCAGCAATTCAAAATTAATTTAAGAAATATGTTATGTAATCAATAACGGCAATGGTGGCGCTATAGTATAAAAAAGATCATTATGTTAATTGTAAGTCACATGGTCGGTCATGTAATTATGTTTAAGAGTATTATTTAAATATGTTTATTTGTTCTACACATGTGTTAAAGTATAACTATGTTCTAATCATTAACAAAATTTATTTAACACTCATCCACGCAAAGGGTTCTCATGTGTATCACCTCAACTTCATTTCAAATCGAAAAATGGGACAAATAACATCTCAGCACGCACACGCGGCCATTGTCTCACCCCAGTTCATCATCGACAGGCAACGTGGTAGGAAGTACATCACGGAGAGGAATTCAACTTTTGCAAGTCACTGATATTCATAGTTCTGTTCACGTATATTTTATTCAACGCTTATTTTTATCCTATCAGTTTACCAGTGTTTTTGATTTGTGCGCTTAACGCCAATATCCTTCAACTTTATCTCCACGCCTGCGTGTTCGGGCTGGGAGATCACTGTCTCGGTACCAGCCGACTCCTGAAGCTTTGTCAACTAGCCCACAGCTAGCAACCACCTTTGTATTGTGCTAACGTAATTTTTAGGTCTACGTGCCGCATAAGTTCAAAAGTTTAAGCAACGTAACTATAAGAGTGCCATGACCACGTGTGTATATTGCAAGGCTATCACCAAGTGTTTGTACTTCAGTATGAATAAATCAACCTGCAACCAAGTAAGTGTATTGTGTACAGTCATTTCAGTAGCGATTTAGGAGCTGACCAAATTACGGTCCTTGGGCAAGGGGCAGTGTGTGGATAGCCTGAATAGTCCACGTGGTGAGAGAGCTAATTTTCTCAGAGTGCTCCCATAACCTGACCAACCAGCCAACATCACCAACCGAACAATACGCGACCCTGAATCACCACCACCACCGTCCTAGCCAGGCATAATGCTAGGTGGCACCCAGAGATCAACATAACCACAACCACAGCACTGCAATCATTTTAATTCCACTTCACCGTTCTCCAAACCAACCCTCTCCGACCTCCAGGCGCGGTGGCAGTATTTATTTCATTGTTTGTAATATATTCCTACAAACAATATTTTGTCAGATTCAATTTATGTTCGCGGTAACCAATAAAGAATATGATGATTTTTTTCCATTTACACATTACTTTTAAAAATGTGTAACGCCACTTCTATTTATTGTACACTCATACATTGACATATTTTTGGTAATTTAATTATCTATGTTTACATGAGAAACATCGAAGGGCATTCAAACTAAGAATTATATGCGGCTAAGATTGTAGCTAACACTGGCACATCAGACACATTTTAATGGCTGTAGCACGGTACGTTTCCAGACATGGCTTCCTATTCAAAATATTGTCTACTCAGTCCCCAGTCCAAGAAGTTTGTAACGTGACTTTCCAAACAACCTGTATTTAAATAGACTGCAAAAACTAAATATATCCAGATATTTGAAAAATGCTCACCTTATCAAAAATAGCCTTGCTTACACTCGGTACGTGCACATCAAATACAATAAATATACATTATACTCGTTTGTTAACGAGTGTGTTTCATAGAATCTGCTCCAATCATCAGTAACTTTGTTGTTTTTGGAAAGTTGAATACTAGAGGCGTACTGCAACTGCAAAGTACACCGGTGTTTGTATACCTGGTATTGTACACACGCTATAGGTGATTCGGGATAAAGTGAGCACTCAAAAAAGCCCTGATTAATTTCTATTTTCTGCCAGTTTATATCTTTCCGCGGTATGTAAACGTAAACATTGCCACGTGCTTTAATTTACATAGGCTTGTACAATGTTTACATCTACATTACACTGGGCTGAAAATGTTATCAACAATATCTACTCATTAAGTACACGGGTATTGAATAAAATGTATAACCAATAGTAATCTTAGTTATAAATACCTGCGAGTTAACATCTTTTAATACTGGTTTCTGTGCAACGACTCTAATTTATACGACCCGCACTATTGCCGTTACGTATCTCGTAAATATGTACACATGAAAATTGAATTTATAACTCAAACCCGCCACAAAAAACACGCCATAATGACACACGTAATTTAAGAATTCAAACATGTTCACACTGCCATGAACAACGACGCACTCAACAAAAAAAAACGTATTTTCTTAGTGTATGAAACAAAAAAAAAAATTGCTGTTTCTAAATCAAGATACTCATGTTGGCGATCGTAACACATAACAACGTACATATTACCAATGACGAAACAGTCACTTCTAATACTTTTGAATGTGTTTTATCAGAAACCCATTTTTATTGCACATTGACAAACACAACAACGCTCTCATTTTGTACCGTCCGGTACCGTCATTGAACGCTTCCAAGCTAAGTGGCGAAAACCTAACTCTAATGCCACCTGTCGGTGAAATAATTAACTACGTCAGTGCGCGTAGCGCTAGACGCCTTTCGCTAACGACTGTTGAATTTGAACGGCCCGGATTACATCACTTTCTACTGGCGCCGTTTCAGTAAACTTATACAGGCAGTAAGTATGTCAATATTATCATAAATAAATATTTTATAGTATATTAAATACGAAGAGGTCGAT
>PNEQ01054648.1:0-13759 GCA_003012365.1 Medauroidea extradentata
TTAAAGAACAAAAAAAGTCAAGTCATTATATTCCGTACACTAGACGTGGTATTCCTACATGTTGACTACAATTCACAGGAGGAAAAATTTCTATTCATTAATGGTTCATTATACATTTATCTTATTTCTATATTTTTGAGTCAGTTTAGTGCTTAGAAACTATATTTATGGAAATAAACATTAATTTCATTTTTACCTTATTGTGATACATAATATATAAAAAATTTTAAAAAAAATTTTTGGAGTGACCGGGATTCGAACCCAAATAAAATTATTACCGGGTCGACACGTTAGCGCCTGAGCTACCATATCAATTTCGTAAGAGTGCTCAATAAAATATATGTTTACAGCAAAGCTTTTAAAATTACAAATTTGATGATTTTGGATTATTTGGGCCTTTAAAATGCTAGTGAGTTATTATTTAGTATTCCTGCTGCCACAAAGTTTCATTTTCTGTATTATTAGAATTTTTTTGTTTTCTCTTTTTATTATTAAAAGCTATATTCGTCCAGCAGCGGTAAAATACGTTGTAACGTACGTAGCCGTCTGTAGGGCTAAGCGTACTGCGCATGCGTAGTTATATTAGGACAAGGAAAAGTCACAGATCAGTCCTGAATAGGCAATGACCTTACCCTAAACCCTTATACAAACGTTTAGGAATACCGATAAGGCCTAGGCATGACATATGCTGCACTTAAACCCTTATACAAACGTTTAGGAATACCGGCCTACGTGTCACTCTTATTTCTCTTTGTATTCTGTGGTTCAGACGCCCAAATTCGTTTTAGTTAGGCGGTGCTCTTTACAAAGAAATAAGAGATTGCCGTTGTCGATAGTAACGAAACCTTATGATACTGGTAAAAGGGTAACAGAAATTTGGTTAATCTGCGCATGATACCTTTTACAGTGGCAACTGTGGTTAGCTGCTTGATGTAAGTTGTCTTGACAACAACATTAGTGGTTGCAACTGCATTTGTAAGGCGTTTGTGAAGTTTAAGAACGCCCACTTCAGAACATGTGTATTATGTGATCACATGAAAATAAAATTTTTTCCAAATTACTTGAAGTCTGTATGTTACTGATTCTGAAAGTGTGCGTGAAGTGTGCGTCCCCACAAATCCTTCATAAAAGCAGCTACAAACACACTTTTTGTTGTCATTACACATAACTCTTCAAGTATATTAAGACGGTGGCCACTCTAAACGGCACCATATGCAGTTTAATAAATTTTCGGATTTCCCTATACCAATGCTCTTAATACAAAATTGTCCCATCGATTTAGTGATGCTTCTACCTGGTGGTTAGAAACAGTTCGGAAGTGCGTGTTTGTACAAGAGCGGAAGGGCAGCATAGTTGTAGAAGCCGCTGCCGAGCGTTATGAACCACTGTCCTCCCCTGCTGGTGAGAGAAGAGTGCGGCAGGTTGAACAGGGAGAAGAAACAACCAAGGCAGAGGTGAAGGCCGACAGTGCGCCGCGCCACCCAGATGTTGCGGCCGTCGGTCGTGGGCAGCCTGGCAGCGCGGATGTCCTCCGAGTCGAAGACGAAGCACATCTCAGTGCGGGCCAGCCTGGCGGGGGTGAGGTTCTTGAGGGCGCCGTAGTTGTTGAGAGCGATGAGCAGGCGTCCCTCCTCGGGTGGCATCTCTGTCAGGTAGACGCCCTGGCCGGACATCCCTCTGGCTGGGCACACAACGCCGCTGTTGCGTATGTGCTGGAAGCTCTCCATACTGGTGTAGTGGTACAGTAGCACTCCCATCGCCGCCTGCAACACCACCGACCATCACCTGGTTCAGGTCTGTGATGTGCATAGGCGTAGCGTGGCTCTACATGGGGGGGGGGCACATTACCTAGTATTTTTTTAGTAAAACCATAAATAAAAAGTGTCAATTTACAAGAACTTGCTGAAAATGTACAGCTACGGTAGTAATTCAATACAAATATTGGCTATAAATTTAATTAACCTTCTGTTAAAAATAGTATGAAAAGTAATTATTTTACAGACATTATCCTTATCATTTTTAAAACTATTTTGAAGTTGGGGGGCACGTACCCCCTGTAACCCCTCACCCTCCCACCGCGAGGCTACGCCTATTGTGATGTGCAAAGTCGTACTCAGGGTTTTATTTTGAGAGGTTCTGAACCTTGTGCTTAACATCGACTTAATGAACGTGTTATACGAGTGTCCGTAAAGTCCCGTTACAAGTACAAACTGTTACCACAACCAAACGGATATTATATAAGGAGTGTAATTAATACTATAACCATTAAAACGTATACATAAATAAAATAGAGATTTTAAAATTAATTACGAAAATTAATTGATTTTTGCATATTAATATATGTACAACTGGTAGCTCCAAATAAAGTGATAATTTTCGCAGGGGCGACAACTTTTTCCCCTGTAAACACTTTGTTGCAACCTATGCTTTCTAACCAATGTTAACAAAGTGTCCATGTAAAACTACTTTTCTGACACCCCGAATTAAAAGCGTGGGGTCCGGGCGTCCTCCGCCGTGAAAAATTTTGGTTTTTATCTGCAAAATGATGCTATTAAAGCACTTGAGATCTTAAACAAATGATAAACAACGGGCAGAAGTTGTAATATTTTCTAAGATGTCATTTCTTTCTGTGAATATTTATAACATCTTAACGTTAAAAAGAAGGAGAAGAAATCATGGATGATGGGGGTGGGGGCTACAGCCCTTCAGTCTCTCCTTGCGTGCACTCCTGGTGCATGCGGCATACTGTATAGTTATGAAAAACTGCCTAATTAAATTGAAAAATCATAGATAACGGAGCATATGCGTCATGTTGTTTATCACTGTAACATGCAAAAGCATACTACAATTTGATATTAAATTATAAATTATGTTAATAAGTATGTAAATTATTGTCTTTATAAGTATCTTTCGTTGTCAGGTTGGCGGTGGCGGACAACTGAGTGCCTCGGGCCTATGTAGTAGTTGCTCACTGTTATATTCCAACTAGTAAGTAAGGAAAGGGTACTTATAATGTAATTGGGAAAATGTTAACGTTTATGTTTAATAGTAAATTTGTATGTAAGGAAAGACGAACAACTGACGCATTCCACGGGCGGCCGAATCCTGCTCTCTGATTGGCTACGGGAAGCCCCGTCACCCTCACTTGCAAGGTATTTCCTACTGCATGTTAAGAAGATAGTGGCAGTACTTATGAACGAATTTGGCAAGTGGCGATTCTCGCCGTTAGTGTAGCGTTGGTATCGGTAAGTCATGCTGGCTGTTATGGTGAGATATTCGGGTGAAAAACCGCACATTGCCAAAGGACGAAGTTCTCTCTGTAAGTTACAGCATGAAATTAACCCCTAACTGATATCAGCCTTACTTGCGGCGGGAATCGTCCCTTGCCAAACTCGTCCATAAGAAATTCTTATGTCTTCCTAATATTGTAGTAGGTGTTGCAAACAACCAAAGCGCCTCTGCTCGTAAACATAAATACAAAGGTAGCAAATAATCAGATGTTTTTACGCTATTTACTTTTTACAGACAGTCACATTTTGACACGCGTTTGACACGTTGGAACAGTGAGCCAATAAGAACTGGAGTACAATGCTTGACTATAAACATATCGACTCTATTCACAGCGTACAAAACTGGCGTACAGGGTTTTCATTGTAGTCTTTTTCGAACGAGATTTCAAACGGCGACCATAAAATTTTACTTTTCGGTCGTATGAAGTAAAGGCCAACGCATGCATCTTGTTTTGCACTTCACTAATCTAGGTGATATTTTCGGGGTTACGGCACTCTAAAACATCAGTTTCTAGTCACTTTAAGAGGCTCGAAAATCATGTTTCTAACAAGCGTGCTGAATTTTCAAAATCGTATAAGCGTAGTTTCAAAAGTATGTTATTTTCTTAGATAAGCGTAATATGAATATGTTAAGCGGTTTGGCGTAAAAATAATACGTGTGACACGCTACAACACTATCCTTGCGAAGACGAGGATTTCTCTTAATAATAATAATCCATAATACTGAGGAAATAAGGTAAATAAATACTAAACATCTTACACAACTGAATTCGCAGCGATGTTCTGGTAACATACTAAGGTCAATGGGGAAAAAAAAGTGGACAACCTTGGGCACACAAGACGACTTCCGGATACTCTCGCAGTAAATAACAATTTAATTTTATGTATGCAAATATTATTTACAAATTATTGCAAGTAAATTTCGTTTACTGAGGGCTGCCATGCGTAGGGAAACTGTTTTCTTAATTCTTACGTAATCCACAGTATTGAACATTGTTTTATTCGCAATAACACCCAATTACGTCATCAGCACTAGTACTTTACCCTGGCACGTTCAGTGTATCTACACTCAGTTTGTGATTCCGGCACGTGCTTATTTGACATAACATTTAATATATTTGGATTGCTCTATCATTCCCATAACTTTGGCTATGAAATATATGAACATGCGTGTAACATTGTAATGGTAGCAGTAATTCGTCTATTATTGTGAATTTTAAATTTTTTACAAACTATCAATTGCATTTTTTATTAACATATGTGTAAAACTGGCATTGTATAGCATGACATTTTATTATTGACTTCTCCGAAGCGTACCGGGAATTTTTTATAAGAAAATGTTTTAAAATTCGTGCTCTGCACCAGAATAAAACAGTCAATACATTTCATAGCAATACTGTATATATACAGGATGTAAATGAAAGTATGTTACAAACTTCGTGTGGTGATTCCTTGTCGAAAATGAAGTACAGTTACTTATGAACAAATAGTCTGTATGGAAAGATGTGGTATTGTTAATAAAATGCAGCAAAATCTGCCTGTTGGCTGTTTGTGAATTACACCCAGTTCGTTATGATGGGAGGCGAGCACACTAGCCTCTACATAACCGCGGCTGCTGTGAATAAGAAGGGTGTCTGGTGATGTAATTCGTTTATCTAAACTTTCCATTTCGATAACATCAATTTTGTTTCATAAAATAACTGACTATTACCACTTTTATTAATAACATGTAATTTTATCCTCACAAATTAAACACATTACATTCATAAAACCTTTTTATAATTTCAAACATTGTGTAATATTTTTATTTCAAAAAAATTATTTTTGATTATTTACTCACATGCAACTTTCAACCTTACAGCTGATTTTACATTGTATGCATCTTCTGCATTACGTTATGTTTTCACATTTACTGCATCGACGTTTGTTAATTTAATTGGACATACTATGGGGTAGTTTTTGGAATGGCGGGTGACCATTTATGTGACCTATTGATATTTCTTTGCCTCGTGCAAATTAGAGGCATCGTTCAGAACCAAACACAACGTTTGTGAAAGTGATTTTTTTACACCACGAAGCTGTACTCTCAGTGACGTGAAATGTGTTTTTAAATGTGACGACACTAATCACCTTTGATGTGTACAAATTTTGTTCCACATGGACCACTATTTTTTCCACCATCAGTAAATGCTTAGCACAGGGTAGAGTGTAGCCGAATTTTCTTAAAAATTCAAAAATTTTAGAAGGTTGCGAATCGGAATATACAAGTTTGGTTTATTTGTTAGGTTTTAGGCTCCTCTTTCACTCCCAGAATATCCCTCGGTTATTGTAGAATTTAGATTCAGACTAGAAATTTTTTTGCAGTAAAATAATTTTTGTGCCTTATGAATGCATCAGTTTACAACAATATCACTCCAGATTTTGTCATTTTAAAGCTGTGCCCTTTTAGGAAGCAATTAGTTACAATTGACTTGACTAATTCGCACCAGAATGTAATAAACTTATCAACAAAGTACAAAAATAAGTAATACTTAATTTTACGGATTACATTAGTGCCCCTTAAACATAATTATATCTGTCAACAGTCACCTTGAGCGTTTTGGGGTTGAGTGAGTGAGTGAGATTTTTTGGACAGTTCTTAACGTCGAGGTATTCAGCGCTGCTGAGGGATGACATGATGTGAGTATGAAGCAGCACCGGAATGAAAGGGCAGGGGAAAAAAGAAGGGGGAAGAGGGCAGAAAACGCGCCGACCAACGGCATCGTCCAGCACTATTTTAACATGCGAAACTCCGGGGACAGACCCAACCGGGAATCGAATCCGGATCATATTGTTGGGAGGCGAATAGTCTTACCATTCGGCCACCGTGGCCCCTTTGTGGTTGTGTAGGTGCATGTAATGTCTAAATTACTTCCGTACGATTGCCAAAAATGATAGAAATTATATACCAGCATTGCATAGCACTTTATTTACGTACTTCTACTTTCCGTCTATGAGAATGCTAGAGTCGTGGAAGGAGAAGATGTAACAGTTTTCAGTCGTTTTACTGTGATTAGAGGATTCGTTTATTGTAGAGATTGATTATTTATTTTATTTTTAAAATTAGCACTTGTAGTTGTTAAACGTATTTCGCTATCGTGCCGCAGTCTTCTGAATGCTTGTTAACCTCGCTTTAATGAAACAAAATAAACTGCCCATAACCCCATCCTCACTCTCGCTGTTAATGAAGTAAGAGTATAAGGTAATCATTCATGGCTGTGATTGTAAAAGCCACAGCCATATCGGTATCTTTTGTGTCACGTTGACTCCTAAGAACGATGTCAAGCACATGCATAATCTCATCGAACTGCCACTAGAACAATGTTTGCTTATAGGTACAGTGAGGATGGCTTCTAGCAAACCTAGTACGGGAAATAATAGATTATAAATTATCGCCAGAAAATTGGCCGAACTCAAGACATTCACGTTCAGCAGCTAAAACCGAACCAACCCCACACGATATTACTTCTGATGAATGTCATGCGAATGTTACAACATACTTTTTTTTAATTACAAGCAATTTGTTTGTACTTTCACAAGCATTTTTAGAAGACATTACGTGAAAAATTATTTGTCAAGATAGTTAAGAAACTTACGAAAACTTTGTATACAGACAAAATAACGAGTTTCTTCTTTCGGAGATGGTAGGTATTTTTACGCTAATCACAGCCTCTGGTAGGCACTTTGATGGAATAAATAGACTATTCGTACGAAATAAGTGATGGAAAATTAACTTATTCGAGTAATTAAAATGCACATAAAACAAAAGTAACAGCACACAGTAAATATATTAAGGTGGACTCCGGGTAAGGTGCGTACCAAACTTGGGTTCAAGTCCTGCTACTTCCACGTCTTTTTTTTTCCTGAAAATAATTACGCGTATAATCATTCCTTTAACAGTTATTCTCTCCGTAAATTCTATTTCATATTGTGAATAAATTAATTGTTACAAATTTCATTTTACCCCATTCCAAGTATTAATACAACATTTATCTTGTTATTTTATAATCATATCCTTTGTATTTGGACGTACTCTAAAATTTTTAACTACATTTGTACTTCTACAGAAAATTTCTTCAGCAATGGATTTTCATGGATGCTCCTTGTAAAAGTACAAATAAATTTTATAGTTTTATGTGACTTGTAATAATAAAACATATAGAAGTTTTCAGTTCCTGTACGCTGTTGGCAGTAAATATTTCTCAGGAATTTATGAGAACACGTGAAGGCAGCTTTATCGTACAGCTAATAAATTTAGCAATTAATGTTTAAACTTCGGTTTAAATGCAAGAATTACTACATTGTTTAGATATTAATTTTTTTCTAACCCAGTGTAACACTACAAAAATAATATCGAGTTATTATATGAGAATAAGTATTCTAGACCATCTGGATATGTATTGCGAGTCCACTTGATCTGAGGTGTTAGAGAGAAAACTCTAATAATCAAGCATGTGGTTTACAAACAAACTGTCATGTTAAATAGCAAATAACTTATAACATGACTGGAGTTTCACGCACTCAGTATGGCTAGTCGTTTTCCAAATACATGTAACATTCGCTTTGATTTTCGCAATCGGGATGTTTTATAAACCGAACCATTTTCATGGACGTGCAAGTTGCAGTTTACATTTGCATTGTCGCTTGAAAACAAACTAGAGTCTAAGCATTCCGGCCGACATTATTTTTGTTGCTTGTTATAAGGCCTACTGAGAAATGTTAAGCCAATAACTTAAATTTTTTTTAATGTTAATGCACGTGACCGGATACCACATTGTTTTGAAATGTCTTTTTTTACCTCACTCTGAAAATTTTTCTTTGGGACAACACAAATCTTGTTCTATAATGAGATATTACAAAGAAGCTTTTGTGAAAAGATATTTTTGTTTCTTAAGGGAGTAATGTGAAAAAAAATTCATAAATTTTTTGGTGCTGTTAGTCGTAGCTTTAATAAGACAACCTTTTTGTTGCACAAAAAAAATATATTTTTAGTTTAAATCTGGATGGTAACAAAGAAAGTGTTTTTAGTGCGCAGAAACCACTACACGTTTAAAAATCATTGCACCATAAGTTTGAGTATTCATTACGCTTATTAGAAACATGATTTCAGGGGTCTTCAAAATTGCAAATAAACTGATTATTTTTTCAGGCTACTGTAAATGGGAAAATACTATCCGGATTCTAAAGCACATAATAAGTATGCTTTGAACTTAATAATATCACCATAGGCTTACTTGGCATTAAATAAAATGATATGGTCACATATCCACGGGAAAATTAATAATTGTAATACACTGAACGCCAGATGATTCGCTTCCTCTTTACATACGTCAGTTGACATAACCTATAGCACCCCGTCTGTGTTTAGCCGTACATCTAAAAACGCCGCCTATATAAGTAGCAACCGTAGGGAGGATTTTACTGACAAGAACAAGGCTACAATCAATCTAAGAGGTAGAAATATCCTTTACATTGCGCGGAAATGTGCTCACAAGCTGCATTAAATGCATGACAGTCATTGCGTTGATATTATTATTTAATATTTATATTTTTAGAAATAACAAAATACGTGAAATGCTTACCTCTTCAATGTAACTTGCTAACTGAAAATTATTTCCACGAAGAATTTTGGACGGATAATTCTCACTTGTTTACAGAACATTAATGTACGAATATCAGGCTGCTTTCATCTATTTATCAGAAACTACATATTTCTTAGGGATTCACACAGTTAGAGTCAACTGATCTAAAATCTGATAACGACAGTGCAGTGATAACGGTTATCTATACAATGGTGGAAGGAAAACTTTGTTTTGGGAAACTACCGTGTTACATTACATTCAGTATCCGAACAAGAGTGATAGTTTCTTTTATAATTTCCGGGGGTAATACATATGCTACATGTGCATTCTCCGCTTTAAGAAATGGACGGATTTGGACAATATTTTTGCACAGCAGTAATTCTATGTTGCTTTACTTTAAGTAGGCCTAAATATTGTGAAAACAATTGAGCGTGTTCTATTTTAAAATAATTCGTAATATTTTTATACGAAACATGCTTTGTTGGCGGCTTGCATTATTTTATTTGAGGAGCAAACTTCTAAAACCCGACATTTTCACAAAATTCCGAAAAAAAAACATCAACATATTTTCAATATAAGTTTTGTAAGTTACCCGTCAATAGGGCCTATATAGTCAGGCTAAGCTAATTACAAAACTACCCATGCCATTTGTAAATCAGGCAAATGAATGTGTTTTCATTCATAAAGTAAAATTAAAAATTTAATGTAATCCCCGACACAAAAAACTCTATAAAGTAAAAAAAATAACTTATATACTTTATTAAAAGTACCTATTAATATTATGATGATGAGCGTCGTCAAGTCAGGGAACCGCTACGTAAAGAGGTATGGTTAGCTATACGAGGGTTATTTTTTTTTTTTACCTCCGATAGGCTGTAATAAAAAAATGGGAATGAATAAGGAAATTATTTTAATGTCAAAAGAAACGTACATCTTTACACTACTTTTCCACATAACCACTGTGTAGATTGAGGCATTTGTCGTACCGATGCACCAGCTTGCCGATACCCTCTGCAAAGAATGATGCCTCCTGCCTATTCAGCCACGTTTTAACAGTGTCCTGCCGTTCATCATGAGTGCTGAAGCGTCGTCCTCCAAGCCACTTTTTCAACGTGGGGAAAAGGTGGAAGTTACTCGGTGCCAAATCCGGACTGTAAGGAGTGTATCGGCAAGCTGGTGCATCGGCACGACAATTGTCTCAATCTGCCCGGTGATTATGTAGAACAATAATGTAAAGATGTACGTTTCTTTTGACATTAAAATAATTTCATAATTCATTCCTGGTTTTTTAATACAGAAGATCGGAGGTTGAAGAAAAAACAACCCTCGTACATAGGTAGAAAAAAATAGAAATCATCTACTAGTTTCAAAATGTATGGCCTACGTATAAATTTAGTCTTGTACATCAGTCTAACAAAGTCTGCTAAGTTCATGCAGTGTTTCGATATTTTACCAATTATATAAGAGGCGTTTGCTTGATAGCAGAGCGCGATGCGTGGTATGCGGCAAGGGGGGCGGACATGTCAGGGCTGATGTCGTTGACGGTTGTGTCTATTTTGCGAATTTTTCAGAGTAAATTAATCAAGGCTGAAAACTAAACGATTGGATATTTTTGTTCTGTTACATGCCAACGCTGCTTACATAGAAAAAAGTCGTTGTAGAATCCATATTTTTTAATAATCAATATTATTTTTATTTGTATTCTTTTTTATTTTATTTAATTAGCGGTCCCCCGACGTGACGACGCTCATCATCAAAATATTAATAGGTACTTTCAATAAAGTTAAAAGACCAAGAGAGAAATGTTATTTCTTTACTTTTTAGAGGTTTTTATGTCGGGGGCTATTTATAATTTTATAATTTTACTTTTATTTCATTCTTTTTAAATTACTCGCATACGCTAAATATTATTAAAGATTTTAGTAGTGCAACAACGCATGTTTTGAGTTTCAGTGTGAATTTATTTATTATTTGTACATTTTTTGTTTTCTTTAATATTTTGTTTGTAAATAAATTATTGGATCGTATTGATTACAAACAAAACAGATTTTTGGTTTGATGATAGTAGTAATTATTTTATGTTTAGGTGATTATTTCGTAGAGTTAGTTGACGGTTGCAGAGTTTAATTACTATTAAGTTTATTTAAATAGATTCTCATAAAATTTTTGTAACCTTCAGTGAAAGCGTTAAACACGGGGTTTGGAGAAAAACTAAAAAGATCAAAACGAAGCCAAAAGGCGCAAACTAATCTAGCATGAAGAGAACACTCCTAAAATACAACAGTTTTTGCTGTCTGAAGTTACTCGAAAGGCTGAACTGTGCAATCAAGAAAGTCCACAAGACAGACAGCTTCATTTGGAGAGGTACCTATGCGTTGACTAAGACTTTGCAGAAATCTAAATAACTGAATGTAGAACGTAGTTTACTTAAAACAATAAATGGTAGGAATACCAATACTTCACGATCTAATGAAACTCTAGAGCAACACAAGTTGCCTAAAGTCGTGTCAAACGTTCGCGGGGTGTTGCAATTTGTGAACTTGATCAAAGAAAGTAATTTAATAATCCCCACGACAAATCTGCTTTAGCCGAACTGCAATGATTACGAAACACATCGTAACTATTAAATGTTTAGTAGGCTATTCATCGTTTACAATGAAAATGACAAACATGATTATGTAAATGCATTCAGTCTATCGTTGCTAAGCACACTTCCTGGAATAAATAGTTAAAACTAGAAAAGAGCTCATTATCATTAAACGACTCAACACATTTCCTTGAATCATAGCTAGGAGCCATCTCGATCACGTTAGCATTTAAATAAAAAAAAAACGCATCAAAATTTGTCCATTAGTTTAGGATCTACGATGCCACAGACAGATACACAGATACTCACACAGGCATGTAAAACTTATAACACCCCTCTTTTTGCGTCGGGGGTTAAAAACCTGATAGGTCCACCCCAATATAATTTTTCTTTCTATATAATGGCATATACTATACATTGGATGACGCAGAGTTGCGAAATTTTGCCGCTGGTAAGTTTACTGACTTTTAAAGCCTTACATGTTCATAATATTAATTCAATATCAGACAGGACAAATTTTTTCTTTAAGAACAAACTGAATAAAATGTTAACTTATCTCACAGCAATTACCACAATCCGACTGTTAAAAAAATTTTTTTTTGTCAATTTCATTTTCGATAGTATAACAACATACCGATTTCTTGCTTTCCTGTAAAATTGGACAAATAACTATCAAGTGAATTTATTTCTCAAAGCGTGAATTTCAGTTCTCGCAACAACGTCATTGTCCGGCACGATTCTCTAATGCCAAATCTGAATCGACCTCGTCGAGAATCAAACCCGGATCGACTTGGTGTGAGGCGAGTGCCCTAGCCACTCGCTAACCACGGTCCCAAAATAGTTCTAATTTAATCACAATAATTGAACAGGGGATTTCTACAAAATTCTTTCTTAGGCAAACAAAGTGGTACAATTACAATAAAACGTGACGTGTTGAAAAGCCGAGTGATTATAGAACTATGAGTAAATTATCAAGGCACACGGACGGAATTTCAGCATATCAACCACTTTGGCTATGACACACAGGCTCATTCTCTCGCAAGGTAAGTGGAAGCTGTTTGCTGTGCTCCAATTCGTTGCACTGCACTCTTGTCTACTTGTGCTTTGTTTATTCCACAATTCCTCGCGAGCAGGACCAGATTTAGGCACCTAGGCGCCCTAGACCCACTAGTCTCTGTTTTCCATACGTCCTTACCAACTTGCGTCCTATTCCCATTTTCAACACCACATTATATAACATTATTCTGCTCTGTGCTATTATTATGTATAATAAAATTAGTACGTAATGCTCAACACCACATTATTTAAAATTATTCTACTCTGTGCTCTTGATATGTATGATAAAATTAGCAATGCTATAATAATATAAACTAAATTTAATTATAACGAAGTTATTCGAAAATAAATATCAGGGGTTTACCATAGATCAGATAATACTAACGGAGGGAGCGTAAGTCAACAATACGAAAAATAAAGCCACTTAAAGCTCTTAATCGTCGCCATATTGGCACTTTAAAACCAGTGATATAAAATTCTTCACATTTTCTCCTCGGTAAATTTGCGCACCTGTGAAAGAAGCATCCTTGGCCCGGGACTAGAAATAAAACTTGCCTTGCCCACAAATCCCTCGAGACCATCGTGGATAAGAGTATAATCGTGGCTTCGGGGAACCATATCCATTTTACTAACATAACCTAAATTGCACAATTATAAATGCAGTCAACAATGCTATCATTAAAAAACTTTTGTAAAACATTACTTTACCTACACGAAGAAAACCAAATGCTGTTTATTGAAAGAACGCGTGCGAAATGTTTAATTACTACTTACATCGAGTTAACTATGCCTGAATCAAATGGTGCGAAGAAACTAGTACCATTAGCAATAAAAAATATTGATTTATTAATAGTCATACATATGTCTAATGGCGATTACATTAACCAAAAACATATAATGATCATTTGTTTTTAAATTTAGGGAATGCAAAGCAAACGTTTAAGAACATATCATAAGGAAAACATGAAACATGAACTGAACTGTTTTGGTGGCCATTTCGCTCAGCCTTTTGACGTGAACCAGTCGTCCACGTATCTTGCTCAGACCGTTTGTCCTGCTACAATTCGCCCACTACCCTGGCATCAGGTACACCAGATGCGGATATGCTAATTATCGGCCGCACCGCTAATTAGTATAGCTCCCGGGGCACCTCAGATGTTAGCTAGGGTGAGTGAAAGTGCGCAAATGTGATACAGACAGGCGGA
>PNEQ01054649.1:0-13760 GCA_003012365.1 Medauroidea extradentata
TTCCACATAACAATTCAATTCCAATCTAAGTAAAACACATGTAATGAAAACATTTTACATACAGCAAATGTGGTTATGTTACAGCGGGACTTAAGGTCATTTTCGAACCCTCGTAGCCACCCCATAAGCATTACGTGCCATTTAAATGTTGGAGGTATGTTTTCTCGCAAACCATTCGTCGGAGGTGTTCTTACCAAGACGACCTTTTTTGTACGTCCTTGAAAGGTTATTCATAATCCGTGGTCATCATTTTTGTAACGCCGTCCGAAGACACTTTTTCCACCATTCCAAGGGGTGGTAACCCCCATTTGACTATGTAGGGTATGCGGTAGATCAACAGGGGTAATGGCATGCCACAGCCACTGAATTGTTTGGCATACCTAAAAATTTTCATCCCTTAATATCAAATGGTTCCCGTCAAATTCAATAAAAACCATACTTGCAACCCCATCTTCACAGGGGTTTCCTGCCCTTAGGAGTGGTTTCCAGGCATTCGTTGCCAGACATTTTCTAACTGTTATTTTGCAAGGAACATCCTGTCACAGTTTGTCGCAGAGCTGATGACTCATCCTGTATAACCGCCTTTTTAAAGATTTCGAGCTGGTTGGAATCTGGCCAAGATATCAGGTGCATATTTTTGGTCATTTCTAGGGACCTCTGATTTTTGCGAAAATAATTTTTGCACTGCTCTGATCCAATTGTGCATATCAACAGTTCTGCTTCGTGGTCAGTGGATAGACGTTTGTAACTCTCAGTGTGTTGGGGTTCTTTCTACCCGCTAACCACAGACACGTGGTGCCACAGTAACCTTGTTCTGATTGGTACAATCAAATAAGTGACACCTCTACAAAAAAACACGCTGCCAATAATAAAAAAGCGGAGTTACATATGTGCGTGCACGTTAGGCGTTGAAACAAAGTACTGTGAAATTCGATTCACGAAAATCAGGGGTCCGTAGTTATTGCTAGGTACAGGAAAATCTCGCGAATTCAATGACCTGCATGTTAGGATCAACTATCATATGCATGTTCAAGCCCCAACAATTTGTCAACTAGCTGCTACTCAGTGGAACAGCAGGCAATGAACGAATAGACGGGACTTGAGTATGTATAGTACAATGGAGTCTAGCCTACAGGTAATTGAATACGCAAAATTTTCCTGTCTCTAATTATTACGTTTGTCGAGAGGACCTTGACAAATTTCCAATTTGCCGCGAATCATCATCGTAAGACTTGCTTCCGCAACTGTACAAAACGTCGTAGAGTGGCGACCGCGGAAGTTGGTTGGTAGGTTTGCTGGGATTGGAAAAGAAAGGGGGAGGGGTGAGCGTGTGTCGGTGGTCTGGTCAGACCTGCCTGGAGGCGAAGTAGTTAGTTGCTATGTGTGGGTCCTCTACCACGACGAATATGGCGGGGGGAGATCACGGCAGCGTAATTGTGGCGGAAGTCCGCGGGGAAAGTAAGCATCTATAGCTGTAGGACTACGCGGCAGTTAACATCTCCTGCCGTTCAGCGGCATGTGGCATGGGTAGGGCCCGGTAGTTTTCGCGAAAGGATTTTTACAGCACTTTGTTTCCGTGCCTTACGTGCGCACCTGCAGCTCTGCTTCGTGGTCAGTGATTGGATGCCGTAACACCCAGCGTGTGGAGGTTAAACCCGCAAATCACAGACGTGATGTGTGGCAGTTAACCATGTACAATGAATAATGACTACGCATAAAAACACTCTGTCAATAATCATGAAGTTGAGGTGCAGTGTACACGTAAGACACTGAAACAAAGTGGGGCAAGAATATTTTCGCGAAAACTACCGGGCCTTAGGCATGGGCTCTCGCGCCCACCATAGCCGCTAGTCGCTACACTGATACACTGCATCAATGAAGTCATAAATATTCCCATCACGTCACTTAACGTCTCTGTACCTTTTGCGAGGCCGACGGTCACAATAAGGACGTTGATCCAAAATTAAGAAATTTGAGAATCAACCTGAATTTATGTCATAAAATTATCCCCTTACCGTACACATAAACTTTTAGTTTCATGCACGTACTGTATTCTACGTCTCATATAGATAATAACTAATCTATCACTAGAAGAGAATCTGTTACCACAAAAAAAAATTGGTGAGGTCCATGACGACAAAGTACTTTGTGGTGGCCACAAGGTTTCTTTCAGTGTCAGCAGGCGTTTCAACCACCACCACTCCGTGTTCAACCCGTGATTGGCTTGGTGCAAGGCTCGGGCTTTCCACACCGATCCCCGGTGGCCCTATCAAATAATAGTAACGTATTAAAACAACTGACGAAGGGCCTCCTGCTCTAGTACTTAGTCCTTAAGACAACCACTTGTTGCACATACACCTGGCATCGATGAAGTCTCCAGGGCTGATGCACGCCAGTGCACATACTTGTGAGCCATAACTTTGACCAAGGTTCATACCCTTGGTACTTTTGGCGCCAGGAAGTGCTACTAACATATTTATTTCTTTAACAAACGACCACACGAATAAAATGACAGTGAAGTGCCTGGCACTGACTGCTGTAAGGAAATCACGCACTTCTACTCTACGAGTTTAACTAGTCACTTGCCGACAACACTAACCCCACTTAGACAACACGACACTACATCACGCCAGCCCCAGTGGCTGGTGGGAGCTTCACTCCCCACCGAAACACCAACACGTAATTAATTAATTATGGCAACAACTCCCTTCCAGCCTTAAATACGGGTCCAGATCCCAGTTAATACAGATACACGCGCCCCGCCGTCAGTTCAGTGATTGGCAACTAGTCAGTCCGGGTGCACTTGTTTTATGATACATCCAACCAGTTATGGGAACTTCGGTTCCAGGTCTCGTGACTACACGGCCTCGGATGGCATACGAGAATTCGGCGGCCGCGAAACACCACGAGTGTGAGTTTTCATCCGAGCAGGTGTCAGTCCATCCAGAGCTCCAGAACCCCTTCAAAAAACAAATATTCCTCGAGATCCGCACTGCAGGACACAACTGTGTGCTTCAGTTGAGACACGCAAACTGTTCGTAGGCTGAGTAGTATGCTGGAAGCCAGGATATTGGTTGTACTGTAGATCTTCCCTTATGCATCAGGGGGACCACCAGTTGCCAGATTTTCCTCCTCACTTTGTTATCTGCCTTGCGAACGTTTGTCGTTTCCTGCCATGACCTCTGGGAGGTGAAGATGAGAACTTGAGTGGGAGAGATTTTGTATTCGCATCACCAACCCAAACAAGGATGCGATATTAGCTAGTGTAGGTTGGCAGCCGTTAGGAATATGAGAATATATAGCTATGTTAGGCCGTACGACACTTCAAATCCACCACGGTGTTCAACATCCAGGAAAAGTTAGTAAAATGTCATGTATATACGAAAATAAGTTAAGGGGAATAATGACTTGCTATATTTTACCTGTAGCCTGTAGACACTGCCAAGGAAACTAAAAGCTCCCACATTTAGAGATACCCGTAAATTTAGAGATTTCATGCAAGAGGAAGTTAAGATTTATGTCTATTCTACGCGTAAGTTACTTTCGCCATTGAGTCATTGTTTATCAAACTTGTCCGTCAGAATTCCGAACACGTATCCGAAATGCATGAAAACACATAATTCCGCTCTACCTGGTCAGATGAACATTTAACAACTCGCTGAAGCAACAGCGTGTTATGCTTCGAAGCTGAGGACGGAGTATACGTAGGCTTGTAAGCTGTGCAGTCCAGTTTGTAGGGGGTTGGACCTACAAAATGTCTAGGTACCAGCCGGCCTCCGTGTTAGGTGCCGGTCTACGGTGTAAGAGGTTCTGGGTTTAATTCTCGGTTTGGCTCTTGCGACCTCATCATTAAAGGGCAGTAAAACCTTCTCACCTCAACTTCTAGATATGTAGCCAATACACATTTGTTCTCAGTCGTGTTGCAGGGACGGAAACGTATTGCCGGTGTCGAGAGGATACGGGTTTGATTCCTGGTTTCGGTCATCCTGATTTCGGTTTACCATCGTTTCTTCGAAATAGCTTCCATAGCAAAGGCCATGGTCGATTCATCTCCCAGTTTCTGCCGTTGAAATTGCGTGTAACCATCTTTCGTGACCTCGCTGTCGATTAGCCGTTAAGTCCACTCGAATTAGAAAAACACCAAAGCATGCAGCTCGTTGATTAAAAAAAAATAATTGTGCAGTGTACATTCATTAAGATTAATTTTTGTTTTAGCAGTAATGTTTATAATACGCTTTAAGTGTAAAGTGTTTATTTAGGTTTGGAGCATGTACGATTTTTTTCAGGAAAAGCAGTTGCAAAATCCGTGGGTGTGATAGCAAGTGCAGGTGGCTAGGCTTTATCAATACGTACCAATACGGCAACCAGGAAGATGTTTGAATTCAGTGGTGGCTCGTGGGTTGTTGCCAGGTGGGGTTGCAGGTAGTCGGAACTGTACACTCTTGACGAACGCGCCGTAGACCAACGACCATGAACTATTTCCCAGCTGTTAGATCTTTTGTGACCACTCAGTAGTAAGGGGCACCTGCGGGCAGTGGCTGTAGAGTCAACCAGCGCACAACCCTGTACAGCTCTTGGCAATTGTAGCCCTACCTGGCAACAACCCACGAGCCGCCACTGTTTTAATCAATGTAGTGTTAACGGAAAACCTCCACATATTTCACCATGACACTTTTTATGTGGCTTAATTACGTTAACTTATTCGAAGCATTATTTGTTATAAACGCTATAGTATAGAAATGTTTGCAACTGCAAGGGAACTAGGCACTTTTCTTGAAAAACTTCACTTTACTGGTTGTTCGTATACACTGAGGACGAACTATGCCGCACTCTCAGTCTGACTTGCCTCAAGACTATATATTTGTCAGGCTGCATGCTAGAATCCACTGCATTAAATATACTCTGACTGTAGCAGTTAGTTGAATGGTTACTGTGGAATTTAAAGAGCGTGGTTTTCTCTAAACTGTGCTTCATTAGTTTATATCAGTTTCTCGCTGCGTCGTTGTACTTGCTCTGGGGTTCTCCCGGGAGTGACCGAATAAACTGTGAGGTGTTTTTTTTTCTGAGAGGAAGCAAATCAGAATTGTAAGTGCTTTTAATTTTTTTTTGTTGATTTTCAGTGTTATACATATTTTAATAAACATTTTAAGCATCAATCAATGTATAACACTGGTTTAAACGTTCACAAATACATGCCACTTTGGTAGGTGGAGTGGTTTTTTAATATAAAGGTTGTCCAGTAAATGCTGTACAATAAGCATACTACGCGAATCCTGGGGTTAAATGTGAGACAAAAAGTTTGTAGCAAAATACTGTACGATGACATTTTACGTGCACAATGTGGTAACAGAGCAAGAAATACGTCCCTGCTTATTCTTACTATCATTGTCCTGACTGTTATAGAATAAGCGCGGGTTTAAATCCCAAGCAGTACAAACCTAATTTAATGTTTACTTGACATAACATAGATAATATAATACCTGGATGTTGAGCGCAATAGGGGGTTTCCCCATGCTGTGTTGCAACATTGTGAGCGAAATATGTTGTGTAACATTTTCCATTACGATGTTTGTCTCTAATTTAGCCCAGGATTCACGTGAAGTGCTTATTATAAAGCCGTTTCTGGACACATTATACACGTATTTCCTGACTATCTGCACAGAGCGCGGTGACATAATCAGGTGACACGTCCAGTGTAGGCGTCGCACGTGCGCTTTCAGCGACGTGCAAGGATGTACTCGTGCGGGCTACGTGTCTATCCGCGCGTCTGAGTCTCCGGGGTGAAATGTGAAAGCTTGCACTGGGCGCTATCCCCTCCCCGCAATCTATCGTACGACTCCTACTTCTTTACTTCGCCACTTATTTCCCCTACTTCCCAACACCTGACCTTACACACGTTCACAGTCGCAGGTGCCAGGTGGCAGGAGGAAGAAATCGCGGCTAGAAAATGAGTCCGATACTTTTAACGTGATAAGCACGACTGTAGACTTGAGTAGGGTTCAGTTATTGGCTACACTGACCTGGTTTCTGTGACTGTATTGTGACCGACCATTCCGCGCTGTGGATAATTCCTTACTGGCCTCGTTTTGACGCAATCGTCTGCATCTCCTGATTTTATAATGACTTTTTGCAATACTGTTAGCCAGAGCAGCCATATTGCTGGCTCGTGGGGCTTGACTTTGCTTCTGCGTAGTTAGCTACTCTGTGTTTGGGTGGAGGAGGTTGCGGGGCTTGTAACGTAATGACTGTGTTGGAAGTGTCACCATAACCGTCTCTAGTTCAAGGCCGTGTCCTTCAATGCGGCAACTCTACCAAAAAAGGGTAGTTTTAATATCGCGTTGAGCTGTTCTACGGGGATCGTTTTCTATGATCCTTTATTCTGTCCTACGCACAATGTGAATCTAGGGAATATACTGCAGTATGTGAGCTTAAACGACCTGTTCTGGTAGGTTTTCCACATCAAAGGTTACTAGAGATAGCTATGGCTGATCTCGATTGTTAATTGGCTACTTGCTGTCAAAGGATGCTCTATGATTGGGATTGCAAATATTTAAGTTCCTTGTTATCTTTTGAGAGTCTTCCTGGAAGTGAAGTAAAGTGAAGAGGTTCCGGTGGTTCTTAATGTGGATCTTCCTCCATCATACTGAATGTATTTTTTTATATAAATTTCGAAACTAGTTTTTTATACGTTTGGGCATGATTAGACATCGAATTTCACTTACTGAAAAATTTAAATTTGGAATATACTATAGTATAATACCATATGGGATTGCAGACGGAGTTTGTTTCAAATTCAACATCTGCAATCCCTGAAGTCAACTGAAAGTAGTAATGTCACACATGTTGTATTTAAATTTCCCACTATGTCATCTTCTACACCCTACAAGGCCTAAACGTACAAAATAATATTAGAAACAAAAGTTATTACACAATTTATGTCAATCTAAGAAGTCGTCAGGTGTTCTACGTTAATAGCGAGGTCTTGAGAATTGACAAGGGCGAAAAACGTGAATACGAATCAGTGCTAGAGTGAATAAGAGAGATGAAGTGAGAGATCCCCGAGAAAACTTGCCGACATCGAATGCATCACTCGGTACGATTTCCCCATACGTAAATCCGGGCCTAAATTGCAGGGAAGCCAACTTGGATCGCTTTGGTGGAAGGCGAGCACCCTTCTAGTAAGTGCATCAACCCGGGCTATACTCAGGAGGTGTGAAACAACAGTTTTGGACGAGTCGTTAGAGTGCCACAGACGTTCAGTTGTTTCAGTTAGGTATGGCTACTATTATAAACAAGTAACGAATTTCTCAAATCTGCGTTTACCGTACTATGTAAGTATTTATGTCTACATTTGAAGCACACGTTGCCTTTGCTATTTAAGTCCTCGTGTTCAAGTGAACGCGTTGCAGATGAAGTAAACGCTACTGTACACTAAGACGAAGCAGTGTATAATACAGTTAGTGTGTTACATGCAGTTTATGAGCATCTCTACAATATAGTTAAATGAGTGTTAGACAATATCGAGCGCAGCAGTTTTGGAGAAAGTTTTTTTTTTACGATACTACTAAACGTGTCCCAAATATATTTACCTACGAAAAGGAAATATTTTACAAACGTTGTCGGAATGGACCTTCCAAAACAGCACACATTTTATAAATACTACATCAAAGCTTAAAACGTAGTCAAATAGTATTCTTCAGTTTGCCATGTAAGAAAATGTCACGACTAGATACAAATGAAACTACGACGGAGGCACACATTGGACTTATCTGCATAGTCGCGTAATATAAAAATTTAGGTTCTCCGCTTGTACTGCGTTCAGGCGAGTCTCTACAGGAAGTCCGCACGACGGTTCATTGGCTTGCGGATAGAGGCGATGTTATACTTGGTGTACGTGCTAGTGACGCCCTAATTGCTTCTTTACTCTCTGCCTTGAGATCCGGTAAATATTACAGGTGCAGGTTGCCACCTTTAGTCGAGTACACTGTTTGTTAAAATACTACTCAGTAACAACATACTAAATTAGAAATTAATTTAGGCCTGTTTGTTTTTATTCTTAGTAGCCGTGGTCACTTTGTAGTTCGTGCCGGTGCCAGTGCATATCCTGTTTTTTGTTGAAAAGAATATCTGTACAATCTAGTTTCAGAGCCTATATGCACCTCTGCAGCTCTGCTTTCTGGTAAGTGATAGGACCTTTTTCACTCTCAGCGTCTCAGGGCAAATCGCAGACGTGTGGTGACGCAGTAAACGTCTTTTCGTTGGCGCAGTCAATTGAGCCACACTTCTCTACAAATACACTCTGCCGATAACAATGAATCAGAGCTGCAGATGTGCGATGTTCTTTTCACCGAAAATCAGTTCCTCTAGCTATCAGCTTCCGGACTGAAAGTTGAAAGTAGCCAACTGCTCGCTCTGTTGAGCAGTGAACGTGTTTTAAAATGTAATGAAATTAGTTGCTGGTGTGCGGAAACACAGCCTGTTATTAGAATCCACGAAACTGCGAGCTCGGTTATATAACACGCGATACCTCGACACGTGCTGTGGTTCGCGACTCTTGGCTGAGTGCTGGCGAGGTGGGAATTAAGTTAGCCATCGTCACGCTCCCAAAATATGAGTTCCGGTGAAGTGTATAGGATTTTAGACACATTCCTACAGCGATTGCGAAGAAATTAACACGAACTATACTTAGCAAGAGCCGCCACTTGGAACATTATAATTAAGTTACAAATTTGCAACATGTAGTGATTGTTGGGTGAGATTGTTACACATCGGGAAGTAATGGCAGACTTCAAATTAATATACGATTGATACAATTCAGCAACTCGATAATATTTTATATGTTGAATATTAAAGACACTGTAAAATCGTGAAAATGTTTAACATAGTCTCTAATAAACTGTAGTACGTTAACCGTGACACGTGTGAACAATTTTGGAGCAAATCACACACACTATGTGGTCTAGTTGTACAGTTCTAACTGGGTTTGTTGAAGAGAGAAACAATGCTTCAAATAAACTATAACCAATATCGATACAAAACATTCAGTGTTATATACAGCATGTTGGTACCTTGCAAATAACCAACTATTTCCGCGATTTTCCAGTGTCTCTACGGATAATACTTTATATATAGGGACATCTGTTTTTCGCGAAAAGAATTTCGCCTCACTTTGTTTCGGTGCCTTGCGCGCACAACTGCAATTCTGTTTTGTAGTCAGTGATGTAGGGCCACGATTTTGTCGCGAAAAGATTTTTACCCCACTTTGTTTCAGCGACTCACGTGCACATCGGCAGTTCTGTTTCAAGGTTATTGGCAGCGTGTCAATGTTCAGACACGTTTCTCATTTTACTGCACCAATCAGAATAAGATTATTGTGAGTCTGTACGTCTATAATTTGCCAAGGCATGTGAGAGTAAAATCATCCAACCACAGACGATGTAGCAGAGTTGCAGGTGTGCACATGACGCATCGAAACCAAATGCTGCAAAAATCTTTTCGCCATAAAATTGCGGCTCTAGTGATAGGATATTTTAACTCTCACGAGCCTTGGGATTCTACCGGCAAATCACAGACGTGCGGTGTTGCAGGAACGTTACAGTAATTGGCTTAGTCAAATGAGACACGGCTCTTCACAAAGACACGTTGCCAATAACCATGAATTGCGAATGTGCACGTAAGGCACTGAAATAAACTGAGGCAAAATTCTTTTCGCTATTTATATGTAGATTCCGAATAATTCGTGGGTTCTTTGAACTGCAGTCTAACCTTCAAAATCGTCTGCGTATTCAAGCAGAGAGCAGCTGCTCATTGGCTGCTCGCTTACACGGCAGTACCACATGATTGGTAGAGACCTGAAAAATTCGCGTTTTCGTTTAGGCACAGACTAGGCTTCAAACAACTATAAGATCGCGTAACTTTTGCTACTGGCCGGTGATTTATTTGACACCTCGTAGAGGGCTGCTGAGCAAATAACAAAGATGCAAGTAAATGCAGAGATACAGCGATCAGCCAATGAGCAGTTGTTATTTTCTTCATTTAACAGAATCTTGAAGGACAGTCTGCAGGTCTGTCAACCCATGAATTTTTCCGGCCTCTAATGATTGGGCACATATTTAGTTGCCTCTTACACTGTAAAAAAATTGTACTTTTACAAAGAAAAGCCTTGGAAACCTAGATGCCAAAGAAATTCCTTGTAAAACTACAATGGTTATCCTTGTAATTAAATACAAAGTATAAGTTTGTAAAATTACAAGGACTAGCCTTGTAGCTGCACTTTCAATAAGGAAAAAAATAAATTTAAATGTTCATTGTACTGCAAAACACTGAACTTATTTATCAAATAACTTTTGAATAAAGGACGTAAACAAAATATTATTTAAAAAAAATAAAAAAAATCTCGGGAGATGCTAAGTTTTGAACCACTAACCGCACGCTTAGAAACTACATATCCAACCCCTTTTTTAAATTTTTATATAAGAAAAAATGTTTGGTGCAGTGGCGATGCGGAAGCTTCCGCATCATCACTGCACTAAACATTCCCCCCTTTAATGTGACTTAATGTCAGTGACCCCAGTACTTTAGGTGAGACAATTCGTATAGTGACAATTTTTGAGACCCAAATGGACAAACACAAATTTACACCCAGCCAGACCTGGGAATCGAGCCCAGAACCCCTCGCACCAAAGCCGGCCGCTCAACCATCTGAGCCACGGGGGGTCGGCTCCTTAGACCACCGTGACTCACATACTGATTCGACTTTATTTATTTGTGTACATTAAATGTAAAGTTCAGTAATAATTCTTCTTTTTAAAGCACGCAATTAATATGAATATTCTCTTTATTCCAGAAAATACTTTTCATACGTTGTGATCTTTGCATAAGTAATTTCCAGCGAATTTACGATTTTTGTAGGCTACACATTTTTTTCTAAGTTTTTTTTGCAGCAAACAAAATTCTTTAAACTTTATAAACTAATAATTTTACAAGGAAATATATTCCACATTTACAAAAGTTTGTACAACTACGAAGAAGTGCCTTGTCATATTTTACAAAATAATTTACAGTGCAGGAACTGTCGGTCCCTACAAGGAATTCCTTTGTAGTATTACAACGTTTACCCCTGTAACTTCATGAACTAATGGTTTCACAAGGATATTCTTTGTGCTTTTACAAGTCCTTGTAAAAGTACAAAGAATACCCTTGTAAATTTTACAAATTTTTTTAGAGTGTAGGTAGAGGTACGCCCTTGACTTGGTTGTATCAGTAATCGATCCAGGATCCTCCCGAATGCGAAGCTAGTGTTTATACTCGTTCTCCAGGTTGCTAGGTTCACATGTTATGAATGCTATGATTTCATACAAGTTCATCTTACCAGGTCTATGATGCAATAACGGCATGTCATTCCAGGTTGGGAATTTACTCCATCAAATAACGTACACTACGGTGGGTTTCCCGGGATTCGAACCAATTATACCTCTACTAGATGGCAGCCCCTACGCGACAGTGTCTATTAATCTCATGAAAGCAAAGACTTGAAAATTTTCTTAGTTATAATAATCCGAGCGATAAAGTACGATGTATGTAGAGAAAACGTAGATAACGTTATCTGGTCTATGAGTCTTTCAGCAGTGAGACTGGTAATGTATTTTGTGATTAGGTTTATTACTTATTCCGGTTTTTTATGGCGTGTCGAAAAACAATTATGTTCTATATAGTAAAACTTCCCAGTCAAATTTGACAGTTACGCATGGGCGATAACTGCTAATATAATATAAACAAAATTTACCGTTCTAATTGGAAAACGACCATCTCAGATAATTTTATAACTAAAAATTTCGACTGGTGTAGTATCAAACATTTACAACACATTAAATGCATGCCCTCATAAGTGTCAATTTTTACTTAGGTAGACGGATGCAAAACTGAATATAGGGAATACGCGGTAAACCTAACCTAATTCGTGATACTAAGGATTCACATTTCAGTAACAGGAACCTGTTAAACATGTTAGTTGTGATCTTATATTTGATACATCGTTCACGTATGGCTGAACTACACATGTCTGCTCTCTGGTGCGTAACCTAGTTAACTTGGTGTACAGATCTTTCCCAATTCTGAGAAGCCCGCGAAGTAGTTTATCACTATATTAATGTATATAATCGTGTATGATAAGTTTACCTTAATTTCAAAAGTAATTAAAACTTACAATAAACTAAAGCACAGATAGACATGGAATTTATCTTTGAATTTTTCTGATATTTCCTTGGAAGCAATTCATAATTTTTTTTTAAACGCAGGTATACGGTACATTTAAATATATTTTAATTTCCAATTGAGTTTAACGTGTCATTTCTGCTATTCTGCAAAATATATATCAAAGCAAGTAGAGCTATAAATAGGGCTAGGAATATTTCGCGAGTTCAACGACCAACATGCTAGAATCAATATTATCGTGTGCATACCGAATTCCCTACAATTTGTCCATTACCTGCTACTCATTCAGACAGCAGACAATGAACGAATAGACGGGGCTTGAATATGCATAGGACATTGGATTCTACCATGCAGGTCATTGAACTCGCGAATTTTTCTTAGCCCTAGCTATAAGTGTCATAGAAAGCGAGTTCATTAGAGACGTAATCAGCGGCTCATAGAATCACAGTAAAAGAGAGGAAGCTATTATGACCTGAATTAACAACATAACGTCTTTTCGTCTTGCCTAAGCACGTGAAGCACAATGCACTCAGCACCTTCTACGTGGAAAGCCTGATTTTTAAACATGTGCGTTTAGTTAATGATTGGCTGATACTTAATACACCAAGTACCCGGAGCCTTTCAATCTGGCTGAAAGAAATGACTTCGGCAGAAATATCATACAGTACACAATAATTCACGAATGTAACACATTAGCGAAAAAAAAAAAAATATTTACAACGGAATGGGTTAAGAAAGCATTACAGCATTCTAGTTGGATTATTTTGGAGAAACCGTAACTATAAGAATGGAAGTCGAGTGAGGTGGAGCACTGGTAAAACAGTTGCCTTGCATTCTGGAGGACCCGGGTTCGATCCCCTGCTTCGGTCATCATGATTTCGGTTTATCAGGGTTTTCCGAAATCACTCCAAGCAAATGTTGGGATGGTTCCTTCAACAGGCCCTGCCCGACCTCATCCTCCTACCCCCAATCGCCGTTTTTAGTAGGAGGCCGGAGTTTTGAATGTGGCAACGCTGCATCGGGGGCCTGCTGCTTGTCACTTCTTAGCAACCCTAGTCTCTATAACGTGTCTAGATGCACTCCGGCCTTCTACTAAAGACGACCATGTCCCCTCCCCCTTTTTCCTCGTGTACCACTACCAATGCCTTGTGCTGTTCGAGGGCATGTAAAACATCCAATAAATAAAACTAAACACTTCCATGTAACTAACAACTAGTGTAAACGTTTCAACACTCTCATCAGTTAACGTCTATTGGTCCTTTAAAACATATTGTTACAAGTTTGAGGAGCACACAAACTTTCCAATGTGGGCAATACCCATGAGTTCTTTTGGGATAGAGGTCTTATGATTATAAATAAAAGAGTTAAATTAAGTACTGGATTTAATAGCTCACAAAGCTATGAAATACACATAACAGTAATCAACTATAACTCTCACAACACAAGTAATTACACACACAATTAGTACTGTTCCACAGAACGTTAATTAACTTAGACAATTAAAGCACAAGAATATTAACCATTAATTAATTAAACACTACAAATCA
>PNEQ01054650.1:0-13760 GCA_003012365.1 Medauroidea extradentata
ACATCCGGCACAAGTTATTATAGAGTTGTTTGTCAGACTCTGGCCGCGTGACTAGCCCTCACATGACCAGTATTTCCATGAGGTCACATCCTGTTTGTTTCAACATGTACTGCCTCGTGACCAAGTCAGTAAAAACCAGTTATTTCAGTTCGGTACAAAGAACACTGTATCGTGCGGCCAAGTCGAGGCGAGGGGTATATAGGAGCATATCCGCTTGGTAACTATTGCCAACGCCCAGAGAGTGGAAGGGGAGATCCAGTTATTCCAAGCACCACACCCAATCCAGTATATATGGAGGCAGCCATATTGAAGACGCCATCATTCTGCAGAGAGACCTACGAGACTTCATATGTCGTGCTGCCTGAGAAGGAACTCCTGTGTGTCCTGCTATCCGACTCGCTACTCTACATGTTTAGTTATGAATCTGTTCATATTAAGTTTATTGTTAGGGATAGTTTGGTCAGCTTCTCCAAGTGAACGTAAGTAGAGTCACATTCACCGCTTGTATTGCTTGCTTTTAGAGGTATTAAACTTGCATATTCAAACTTTATTCTTTTATTCGCAAATTAACTAAAACTTTAGTTATTTTTATGTAGTTACCTCGGCCAGGTGCTACACATCTCAATAATAATCCAGTGTAAAGAGAATACACCAATGGCTCAAGAATGCATTTTTTAAGTCCTCTAATTTTGTTACATTATTTCGTATTAAAACTGTTATTTATAATTTCATTGTTGAAATCACGTAGCTTGCGTAAATAGCTAGTAAACGTGTGTGTGTATACATACACACACACACACAAAGGTTAACATTTTAAACAACTTAAGTCTGACAGTGCACGTAAAAGCGACCAAGTGAGACATTTTGGCCAGCACTTAACACTGAGGTCTATAGCGGTAGTTAGGGATGACATGCGAGTATGAAGCGGTTCCGGAATGTAAGAGCGGGAGAAACGGGAGATCCCCGAGAAAATCCGTCGACCAGCGGCAACGTCCTACATGATTCCCACATGCGAAAATCCGGGGACCGACGCGCTGGGAATCGAACCCGGATCGCCTTGGTGTGAGCCGAGTACTCTAACTTTCAATGATTGTACATGTTTTAAAAATTTTAATTTGACAACTGTACACTGTAAAATAATTCTTAAATACTACGGAAAGATTTAACCCACACACACTACGAGACACTTGCCATACATCAGGTTACAAATTAGTCAAATGTTTAGACCTGTTACTATACACGTCTAGTAAAATCTGTTTGCGTTTGGCTTTCGCCTTAGAATTTATAGGATCGCTGTCCTTGATGCATGACAAGCAATTTTACTATATTTCGTATTTTTCATCACTCCTATACATCGAAGTTGAAATTTTACAAAAAAAATAACAGTTGGCTCAGAAATAATGGAATTGGGAAGACACAAATGTGACCTGCAGTCAGGAACCATTCCATAATTCGCCTGAAGTGATTTTAGAAAACCGTAGAAAACTTAACTCAGGATGGTTAAAACCAGGATTCGAACCCGGTGGGAGTCCGTCGATTAACCAAAGCACCAATTTGCTCGGTACGGGCTGAATATGAAGAATCTGTCCGCCTTGGCTTGTTGTGGTACCTTGGCTGCAGGTATTTTGCGTATCCGAGTCGAGAAAATACTTAAGGAACTTAAGGAGGCCGCCTGGTGAAGGGTGTGTTTGTGTGTGTGAGGTGAAAATCGTTGAGGCGATACAAGCGACGTCGGCCGGCACATGTATTGTGATATCGCCTCTACGGCTGATGTGAGCTCGTGCGCAGTGTTTCTGCCGTATCGAATTTACTTTGGGACTGTATGAATTTTTTAATTTTGTGACATAACTTTTCTTTTGGCCAAATTCATGTAACTTTAACTTAACTGCGGAATAGAATACATATTGATAGAATATTAAACACCGTAAACCTTAAGTTTCCGTCACTGTTGTTACAGGCCGAATTGCAGTTAAGAAAGTAATAAGAATTTTCTAACTACAATCCTATTTGCCACAATAGTAACGACAAAAATATATTTACGGGGTCTAAAATTATATCGGTATGTATTCTATTTTGGAGTCAGGTTAAACTTCCAAAAATTTACCCAGAAGAAAAGTTATTACGCAAAATACAAAAATTCGAGATGGTGACTATCAGTCAACCTTAATCGGTGACATTATTTTATTGATCCTGCCATTCTATCAATGTACAATGTTATAGTCAAATTCAGGAGCTTTAAAATAATGCTTGCAATGTGTGTATTGTCTTAAAAGTCATATTCGCAAGTAGTCAGAACTATTAATTTTGTAGATAAGCGTTGTGGATGCAATTTTACTACTCTCTGAGAGGAAACATAACATCGAACACGCTGTATGTACTTGGAGGGCCATCTAAACGGCTCGACTAAGTTGGTGAACTAGTGTGCGATGTATACATCCAAACCCTGTGATGACCCTGTCATTGTGCGCAGAAATAATGAAGTGAAGTCTTTAACAGGAGTCTTCGAGGCCAACGCTGACGCCAGTTCAGCACTTCTACTCCTTAAGGGCGTTCAAGTGCGATAAAATCAAAATTTTATACTTTTATGAAATATTGTTAGTTTTTCAGACGATACTTGTGAGTAAATTTTACTCTTACGAAACAACTTTAGCTCTCATAGATTTCTCATAACGGGGCGTCAAAGTCAAAATTTGCTTGTTACGCTGCCATGCAAATAGTGAAAACCAATTGAATTACTTAAACAAAATAAGTCACTGCGAATTTAAATTCCATGAGCTATGTTATAAAAACATTCAAAAACCAACATCTTAATCTTTAACCACTACCCTCGTGAATTTTCATAAGTACCTTCATATTATATAAGCAAAATATGTGGCGGGATGTCAGGTTATGTTACTGTGAGGTCGTGGAAACATATATGTGTGGCCAGACCAATGTTCCATCCTTCGTTTCTTCCCTCTCGTTCGTGTTTCTTTTCTGTTGATTAACATCACAATAGTTATTTTTCATCTTTTCCGCATTCTTGCTTCTGAATGGCTGTTGTCTTTGACGTCATCAGCGATATCGCCCGGGCGACAAGGCAGCCTCGTCGCTTGGTGAGATGTCGCGCATGGCGAGCGACGTAACTGTGATTGGCTCGTTTGGTGTGACGTCATGTCACATCGCGCCGCGTCGCGCAATTGTGTAGAGGGCTTTAGAGGTGACAAGGCAGGTTGTGAGACTGCTAGTGTCAGCCATAGTATCGCGTGTTCTGAGGCCTCGATCGCTATCGTGAGTCCCCATTAGGCCTCCGCAGAATTCGAAATGTGACGCAGTAATATTACTACAGTAAATCACACATTTTTCTAATTAAATAATAATATTAATAAAATCATCATTAATAGGAACCTGTGGCTTTAATGTGGAGCAAGCATCACAAGCCGAGTAGGGACTAATTGTTTTCATATATTTTGGTTCTTCTGAAACTTTTATAAAAATGTATCATCATGCTCTAGTATATACCCATTACCTCGCTGTAAACTCATAACTTCATTACATCTGTCCAATATTGATGACGCAGTTAGTAATACAGGCATACCATTCGTACTAGCTTAAAAAAACAACAGATTCTATTTTGCTGTCCTGAAACGATTACTTTAATAATCAAAGTCAAATAAATTGTATTCCTAAAAATTAATAAATTTGAGTTGGGTTAGGTTATGTTACACCAGATTATATACGTTAAGTTAGGCTAGGTTAGGATGGATAACGTTGGGTTATGTCAGGTTGGGTTTGGTTGGGTTAGGTGGGTTAGGGTTAGTTTAATTAGGGTGTGTTAGGGAGGGTGCTAGCTCGAGCAACTTGGTGCAAGGTAGTGCAACTTGGTGCAAAATAATGCTACTTATAACTTGCACCAAGTGCACGATCCTGCAACAACTCTAACCTAACCCAAGTCAACCTAACCCTGAATTAACCTAACCCTAAATTAACCTAACCATTCCAACCAAACCAAATGCAATCCAATCTAAACTACCCTAACCTTACCTAACCCAAACCAACATAACCAAAACTTTCCTTACAAAATCCAACTTCACTTAATATTCCTGCACTAAGTTGTACTAGCTTGCAATTAGTTGAATTACCTTGCACTAAATTGCACTTTCTTGCACTGAGTTACCCTATCCCGTCCTAAGCAGCACTACTACAGTGCACTAAATTGCAATAATTTGAACAATCTTGCACTAAGTTGCACTAGCTTGCAATAAATGCACGAGCTTGCACCCACCCTAACCCAATCTAACCTGACCTTAACCAAACCTACCTATCCCAATATAAACTAAACCAATCTAAAGTATCCTGACCTAACCAACCCTAACCTAATCCAACTTAACCTGATATAAACTTACCTAACACAAACCAACTTCACCTAACTTTGCTTGCACTAAGTTGCACTATATTATACTAATTTGTTCTGGATTGCACCAAGTCCCACTAACTAACACCAAGTTGCACTAGCTAACTCCCACCCTATCCCAACCTTACATTACCTAGCCTAACTCACACCAACCTAAACCTACCTCACCTAACTAAACTTAACCCTATCAAACCCAACCTAACCCAACATAACCTTACCCAACCTAACCTAACGCAACCTAACTTAACGTAATATAACCCAACCTAGCCTAACCCAATCCAATTTCACCTAATTTTGCTTGCACTAAGTTGCACTAGCTGGCAATAAGTTGCACTATCTTGCACTTAGATGCACTATTTTGAGCTAAGTTTCACTAATCGGAGAATTCGTACCTTGCCTCTAACACACTAAGCACGCTATAGGCTCGAGATTGTACGTACTTCTACCGGTCTAATTGCCCCACAGACAACTCAGTGTTGTGTATAATTACTGCTTAGTATTTCTTGCCTTGTTTCACACCACGCTATACCACTGATTCAAAGACAAGGAAGGTAAAGTTAGAAACTCGCAGTATAGATCTATGTCGACAGTTTCCTGGGAAGGAGATGAAGACACTCGTGAGAGATACAGCACTCCCAGTGCAGCCGTTCAAGACGCGACCTACGACTCCAGAACACGAATCACGTACTGACAGTGTGCCGGTTAACAGTCTTCCTAGTACGAGGCCAGAAATTAAATAAGATCATTGCTGTAAAGACGGTGGAAACTTCATCGCTACAGCCAATGAATCCAACTCGTGATCTGCCGAACATTTGTGAAACATCGGTGCGTCTGAAGTTCTTCGGAGAACTAGGAGCGCGTTCGACGAGAACATCCACGTGTGCGCTCAGGGCAAACTTCGTAAAACATCCTCTTGAGATACGTCGAGGTAAATTAGTCCCGTGGGCTCTGAGTTAGGACGGAATTGCGTGTAACACAATCCTTGGTACTCCTAGGATTAGTACGTTATCCTTCACAGCTACTCGTCAGAAAAAAATAATTCTTAATTTTGTATTTGTAGCAAATACTGTACAACTTGTACGCATCAACTCTCAGGTCATTTTAATATAAAACATTATTATTGTTATTATTACTAATACTATTAACAAACCGCACCAGTCCACTCTCCCGGAAATAAAACTTTCTGTAGTTCTAGGTTTTTTTTATTTTCTGCTGTTTTTTTTTTTAATTTAAATTGTATAATATTTGGAATAATTGTTGGTACATTTTGTTTACTTGTAGTATTGTGTAGTGTTTTATCTTATTATGTATTTTTATGTGCCAGCCTAATATAGTCGTAAGAGACTGTTTGACTGACACTATAAATATGTGGAAAAAATATGTAAAAAAATTATTATAACCGGTGTCAATGTAAAAAATTTTAAGTCTATGCTCATAAAAACTGTCCATGGTAAAAATAATCTCGTCAACAGTAATAAGACAACCCCAGCGCAGACATTCGAGCCACTTTAAGATTACTCTAATACTAAGTGTGGGAGTTAATTTACGTAGAAAAACAGTGAAGCTATGGATAATTGTATTAAATATATTATAACTGTATATGTTTTATTGGGCTTAACGTCTCGTCGACAACAATGTCGTTAGCGACGGTCTACTCACATTACACAATTACAGAAACTACGAATTGAAACGACTATGGTCTTTGCTAAGGAACCAATCCAGCATTCGCCTGGAAAGATTTCGGGAAACCTTGGAATTCGGAAAAAAAAAAAAAACAGGACAGTTGGAGACAGCCTCGAACCCGAGTCCCCCAGAACAACGAAGCAATGCGTAACCGTTGCACCACCTCGAACTATTTAACAACTTATAAAACACCTAGCTTAAAGATTTATGCAAGTGGTGCAACAGTACAATAAGTACTTTATAGTGTTTATAAATCCACTACCTACTGTGGCTTCGTTCGCGTAGTTCCAAACAAATAATGGAGTTTTTAATACACTACCAATAATCTGCATAGTAACAACAGTAAACACCATAAACAATGTGTATGTATGATATATATATATATATATATATATATATATATATATATATATATATATATATATATATATACACATCATATTCAACCAAACACATACTGTAAATTATATATATTATATATATATATATGTGTGTGTGTATATATATACATAAACATATATATACATATATGTATACATATATTTAATCACACACATGGTATTCAACCGAATACGTACTGTTACTCAGTTTATTTGTTGTCAAAATAGCTGTCACTAGCGACTTCGTTCGCAGGGTTTTCAAGTTAAAGCTATACTAATGCTGAAACAGAAAGTTTTTAAAAATGAAAAATGGTGCAAAAATCATGTTAACGGGCGTTAATGACTGTTTAAGAAAAATTAAAAAAGAAAATTATTTTACTAAATTGTTAGGTACCCCATTCTTCTCCTGCACAGTGTTTTACCCGGATTCCTCCACAAAAGAATTTTTCTTTTGTGTTAATTTTTGTTTTTTTCAGAAACCTTTGCGATTACAAGCGCGACAACTCACCAACGTGCGTTAACCACTACATATTTTGGGTAGGCTACTCCTTTTTATCATTCTACTTTTTTTTGCCTCCCCCTCCCCTTTTTCCCAGTCGTGTTTTTTCGGGCTAAAATTTAGCCTACATCGCTCTACCGGTCCAAAAACTATCTCTTGAAAAAAGTATGTCCATCCGTCGCTTTGTTTCTGCGTGAAAGGAAGACAAACTAACAAACACTATGAGAGACAAAAAATTTCATAAGAACAAAATTTAGTCATATTTTGAGTCTAAAATAAGACTAAAATATCTGGTACAAAATATAAAAATAAAAACATGGCGATTACAACTGATGTAGACCATGTCCATTTGAAAATCGGGAGCGATTCCACGGTGAAATGAACTTCGATCTGCATGGTGGAAGGCAAAGTCTCTGAGCCATAGCTGATATGAATGTTCTAACGTATGTTGGTTGGTTGGTTTTTAAAATAAAAAATAAAAGTTACAAGTAACACGCCTGTGTGTGTGTGTGAGAGAGAGAGAGAGAGAGAGAGAGAGAGAGAGAGAGAGAAAGCGAGAAGAAGTTCAGTGAACTGTAGGTAAGGTTCTGTTAGTAAGATTAAACGCATGATTATCCCTGCCTCGTAACGGCCGCACACATGGTGGTAAGACAAACAGTACAAGTTTAATCATGGAATTGAGCTGGGGATTACGCACAGTAGCAAACCTCGGAGAGAATGCAAGAAGAGAGACAGGATGGAAGGATGGGTGCAAGAGAGACGGTAGGTACTGGCGCAAGTTGTAAAGACCGAGAGAAGAGCTACGAGAGACTGATGTTCGCCGACTAAGAACACTAATTGATCGAGGTGCTGAAGTAACCAACGAAGCAACCTCTACTAAAGCCTAAAGCCTAGTACACATGGTTATCTTTCTTGAACAAGAAGATGAGCACAGGTGAACCAGAATGTGTACACCTAATTGTATACAAGTCCTATGAAAGTACCGTGCACGCGGAAATACGTATGTTTGAATGTGCCAGGATACTGTTACAAGTTGGGGATAGGTACATTAGGGATGGAGGGCTTTGATAAAATAAAATAAATAAAGCTAACTATATTTATTTACAATTATCTACACCAAATTAATCTCTATATGTCACTAATGATTAATTACTACTAAGCAAACATCAAACAAAACAAATGACTACTACTTACATAAAAGTTATAAAATCTAAATAATGTAATTACAGTCCTATGTATAAGTTTTCTGTTCTTGAAATGTCTCTCACTATCGACAAATGGTGGACCCACTGTTTTAGCACGAGCTTGGAGCCCTTGTAGCCCAGAAAGTCCTTCGTCACACTACTTGCCGCAATCAACCTCGCCGGATGCCCTTGAACACTTGTCGCAACCCAATACTTCTCGCCACTACTCTCTTTCGCGTCAACTCGCACCAAGACTGCTGCCGGCTAAAAGCTCTCCTGTGTCTGCCACAGCTCTATTTTATACTCTCGTATTTTCCCGGAAAGTATTTATCTCAAAACTCCTAGAAGGAGGTCGTATCTGGTTTAAGAACCATCCTGCAAAATAGAGCACGCACAGGAATACTCCAGACCATGTTATCTGCTGTTACTCGAAGTAGGTGTGCAGCTGGCTGCCGCCGCGCGTCGCAAAAAGGTAACATGAGCAGCACTATGTACGCCGAACATTTTTTTTCTTAACGCTGCTGTATCAGCTTGCACTGCTCTACGATTATCGTGGCGCTACAAGAGGTAAGATCAGCTACATAGAGCAGTCGGAGGTCTCTTAGCTCTACCGCAGGGGCGTCATTTCAGGTTTTCTCGGAGGTGGGGGGGGGGCAAGATTAATTTTTTTTGGTGACAGTGACCTTGCTGCATATTTTTCATTCATTTAGCATGTAAACATTTAAAACTTTAATAATAAATTTTCGGTTTTATATGCTTACGTTAGTATTATTTAAATTACAAAATACACTATAAACGTATTTCACACATTTCCTTCTACATCCAGAAGGGGTGTTGGCCCTTGTGAAAGGGGTTTAAGAGATGTACTCGCCTGAATCATGAATAGTTATGTAGTGTGTGACGATTATCATTTTGATTGACGTATTCCTTGTATATTATGTAAAAAAGACACTTGCAAAAACCTATACTTCGATGTTTTTAGAAAGAAGACACGCCTGTAAAACATACTTTTTTCCGTGCCTTCGAAAAACTCAAACTAGTATTTTTCGGACTGCTGGGAAAATGCCAACCCAATTTGTAAACCAGAAAGGATTTACCTATCGTTGGTCTTAACGCTGTACTTTCTCAAATTAAATTACAGGCTCAAAGCTTAAAGTCTCAAAGGAAAAAGTAATACGATAACTTACTACTCCACTCAGAAATACGGTATCCGGTCAAGTATCAGTCACCCATATTGGCTCAGGTGGGTAAAAATATTCTTGCGAGGACTTTTCTTAGGGTGACCACCTACCCAAATTCGACCGTTTTCAGATTATTCGAAAACGCTTCCAAAGTACGTTACACGTGTGTATTCCCATTTTAGGTTAATCTCTGCTCATTAAAGCATGTATTACAGCGGGCGAAAATGGCGAAAATTGATGACTTGGTGGTGCTTTTTATGAATGGAAATCTTGGCACAGTATCTTAAAAAAAGATACAGACGTGTACAATAAAACTTTTACTTCAATATTACGTCATATAATTACAAGGTCCCCACTGTATGTCTCATAGAGGTTAGTTGTCAACAAGAAGACTACACGCCAGTTCTGTGACTTGTACCTAGAGGCTATTGTGAGGCGTGATGTGTGTGTTGTGTTATGCGTGCCACTTTTCTAAGCCTCGAACCGGCAAAACGCGTAAATACAGGCGGCCACCTTAAGACGAATCGCCAAGGGGAAGACAGTTGCCAGTTGAGTGTATTGCGCGTAAAGGCGATGACGCATCTGGTGAACAACAAAGAAACGTCCTTAATCTCCTCGTTTTGTGTTTCTACTACACAAAACTCAAAACGGAAACACCTTAATATAATTACAGAAAAATGCAGGCAACATGTCTATAGCTATGACTTAAGGGCGCGCGGTTTACCTCAGTTTTCAAGTCTTAATTTACATTTATGTTTGTACCAGATATTAATTTTCTTATTTTAAACATAAATTGTTATTAAATCTTACACTTACGGAATTTGTATATCTCACATAGTTTTTGCTTAATGAGTCGTAAACGTCAAAATTTACATTTTAGGGTTTTATGTACGCCACTAAAACCAACTGACATACCAAACCGAAAAAATTCACAGTGTATAACAATGCTGTCGGCTATGATTTAACACATATAAAAACAAAAAATATATATTTTTGTGTCTAAATTTTTTTTTTAGTTTTCAATTTGAAATTCAGCTTTTTATTAAATATAAAAATATTTTATTTTCTGTTTTTATATATGTCAAATCGTAGCCTACAACATTTTTATACACTATGAATTTTTTTCGGTTTGATATGTCAGTTGGTATTAGTGGCGTACATAAAACCGTAAAGTGCAAATGTTGTCGTTTACGACTCATTACGCAAAAACTATGTTAGATACACAAATTTCCTAAGAGGAAGATTTAATCACAATCTCTGTCTAAAATAAGAACAAATATCCGGTAAAAATATAAAAATAAAAAAGACGTTGAAAACTGCGATGAACCGCGCTCTTAACATTTACATTCGGCAGCTATTTCTCAGTGAAAGTACTCAACGTTGAACAGAACACTTTATTGGACATACCTTATTGCGGGAGATTGTTGCCGTATTGCAGAAAAAAACACAATGAAACAAAAAAAAAAAAAAAAGAAGAAAAGCCAGTAAGCTGCAGTAATCAGACATAAAACATACAAATAGTTCCTGAAAGGAGTTAGCCGTATTACAAAAGCGACATTGGACAATAATACATACAAATAGTTCCTGAAAGGAGTTAGCCGTATTACAAAAGACGACATTGGACAATAAAACATACAAATAGTTCCTGAAAGGAGTTAGCCGTATTCCAAAAGACGACACTGGACAATAAAACATACAAACAGTTCCTGAAAGGAGTTAGCCGTATTACAAAAGACGACATTGGACAATAAAAATACAAATAGTTCCTGAAAGGAGTTTAGCCGTATACCAAAAGACGACATTGGACAATAAAACATACAAACAGTTCCTGAAAGGAGTTAGCCGTATTACAAAAGACGACATTGGACAATAAAACATACAAATAGTTCCTGAAAGGAGTTAGCCGTATTTCAAAATACGACATTGGACAATAAAACAGATTCAAAACAGCACAAAATTAATTCCCAAGTGGAACTGGGGAAGAACGACACAAAAAACAACAACAGACGATAGACAGACACGACATTAGTGTGTATTTTTTCCCATGTTCTATACATTTTTGTTAATTTTTATTATATTGACTTGAAGAAAGCTCGGACGAAGCTTGCCTCTTTCGGAATTTTAAAACTTAATTAGATAAAATGTGCAAAAAATATAGCAATAAGGTACTATTTTCATTGGAAATTTTTGTAATAGTGTAATAAGACATAAGCTTCCTAAAATAAAGTTTAAATAATAACTAACAAAACTTAAAAAAAAAAACTGTATGACTAACATATTCCCCAAGTACCATATTTCCCCAAGGTTCTTTAGTTAAAATAAAAAATCTAAACATACAAACCTAACTTTACATTTTATACAACCCCGCCAAAATATTTATGTTCATGTAGGTTATTCAGTTTTCGAGGAAATATTACGCATGCAAAAAATGATATGAGAATCTGCTCAGAGCTTAAGTCGCGGTAATCATGACACGGCGATGCGCGAATGTGCCCTGGGGCAGCGCGGCAGAAATGTCGTCAGTTATGAAGCGGAGAGAAACTCCCCCGGGGAACGAAGACGGGAGTGAAAAGGTTAGAACGTGTAAGAGGAGCGAAGAGGTGATAAAAAAGAAACAAGCATTGTTATTTGTGTCACGTATTTTTACACTTCAACTTCTAACCTTAGCGAGACGTCTGGTGACCTTATTCGCAGGTACATTTAAAGATCCCTAAGAATTATCTCTGATGACTTCGTATGACATTATTAACAGCTTTAAAGAAATAAGGGAAAAAGAAAAAATAGGGAAAATATTATATAGTCACCATTTTTTAATTCAAAACAATTACCACAAGTGATCCAAAATGTGTCTGTACAAGTGAAATATTTTTTTATTACTGGAAAGTCCCAAAATGTGAAACAACAAAAGAATGTAAAATACAATTAGTATGACAAAAATGGTTATCAGGGGACTATGTACAGTACTCTGTATATGTAACAGTTAATTAATATTTTGTTGGAGAAATATATTTAATGCAGACGAGGAAACCCATTATTTGGACAAGTAAAACTTTAGTTCTGTTAGCAAACATTTACTCATGCGCTCAATGGCTAGACGCTAGTAATCTTGTTGTAGAGTCGACCAGTACTTTTTTAAAACACATAGAAGCGGACGTTTATTGTACTAGGACTTGCATGTGAGGAAATTGCGATAATCAAATTTTCTCAATTTCCGTTGCATATATATATATATATATATATATATATATATATATATATATATATATGATGTAAGGAAATTAATGGCCCAAACTCCGGGAGGTGACTCCTCATGAAAAATGAAGTAGTGTAAAGAAAAAATATTGTGAAACCTTTTCTTTCACTTTAATAAAAGATGAGATAATATAAGAAAAACCAACGAATATCTCTATTACTAGAGCTACTGACCAAATGGAAACCAAACGCCTGTAGAAGTCATAAGAAGTATATTTAAACAGAATTCATATGATAGGAAAAATAATGACTTCTACAGACAAGTTAGGCAACTAGATAAATAAATAAGCAGGAATTATGATAGTGTATGAATTTTCAAAATTATGTTTTTCTGCCGTGACCAAGGTGATTAACTCGGGTACGAACCTTACCATCAATTAACTCACAAACCCGGGTTCTGCTTGGTTTTCTGTGTTCTAGATATTTCCATTTTTCTGTTTGTTCCCGGAACAACTTATAAACTTCTTAAACTCATTGCTAGCTCAAGTTTAGAAATCTCAAGTCGATCTTAGGTTTTGTTCATTTGAAGTGAATCACACCCGTTGAGATATAAGAAGAATTTTGAAGTCGTTCTGTCTAATCAACAAAATTTTCGGGAACTTGACACGACGGCGTAGTTTGGGTGGGTCTTACCGAGGATGTCTTGTAGTAGGTCTGGACGGTTGTCTCTTGATCATCCCTCGATACTCATTCGACCACATCCTTCTCGTCCTGGGGTGGCGACCACGTATTCCCGATGCTCGTAAGACGATCGCGACCTCTTCGTCCTCAGATGAAACTCTCGTTCCCCTCGTTCATCGAATAGTGGACCCGTCGAACCGTAGACTTCGGAGACCTGGACAGCAACGAACACGAAGTGGACTATGGAATGGCCTGATCCACGGGCTCTTCTTTACAATTCCCTGGAACGTCCTTTTTCGGCGTTGACATCGTGTATGATTTTCCAATGGAATTCTCCTGGTATTAGTCGTAGAAGTAAAGTGAGACCTTCAGCTAGTGCTTACTCTGGGCGACCGGAATATTTGTTTTTGAAGGTTAAAACGAAAGATCATGTTCTGGTTCTTGGGGTAGTATACAAACCACCGAGTGTCGCTTTCTTGAGTGATATCGAGGATATTTTCTCTCAAATAGTTACAGAATATCAGAATGTGATTATTATGGGTGACTTCAATGTAAATTTGCTCAAAG
>PNEQ01054651.1:0-13759 GCA_003012365.1 Medauroidea extradentata
GGTATCAACGAGTCCTATCAGACGGCAGGAGCTGGTCTGTTAGGATGTGACACACTTGGTATTGTGAGCCGGTATCAACGAGTCCTATCAGACGGCAGGAGCTGGTCTGTTAGGATGTGACACACTTGGTATTGTGAGCCGGTATCAACGAGTCCTATCAGACGGCAGGAGCTGGTCTGTTAGGATGTGACATACCTGGTAGTTGTGCATGCGTGTTACAGTAAATGTCGTCCTTACTTGTACTTGTACAAGTGTACATTTACATATAGTTATTGACATTTTTAAACACGCTACGTGTGATGTAACATTACACCATAACATTTTTATTGAAGTGAAAATATTTCATTCGTCGTGTATCCTGTTTCGTGCCTAACAGAATGTTATAGAAAATACATTTTATTTATGTTTATAAATAAAAAAATTTTAGCAAAAATATTACGGTTTATATTTGAAGAGTTTCCAAGCAAAAGTAAATAAAAAATGTTATGCTTTGAACTAACGCCCCTCCACATTTTACGACGCTGAAGTTAAATGTATTTTACAAGCAGTATACAGAAGCAAGCGACGCAGTTCATGTACGATCATACTGGAAAATATAAATTTATATGTTGTAATTATTTTTCGTATGTTGGTGGCGTGTGAAATGACCAGGATAGTTTCCAACAATATTAAAGTCGTTTGAATGATGAATAATTATAAACATCATGAACGCAGTTTTACTGCAACTATGTTGACTAAACTTAGTCGACAAATGTCGTGATATCTGGTACAATACCTTGTACATTCATACATTGTAAAAATATGTTGAAATCTTGTACTTTTACATATATACATTGTAAAAACTGGGTTCAAATCTACTATCGTGTAGTAACACGAGCAAAATATAATTCAGAGCAATTTTCAACGTAAGCATTACTTTAATACTTAATAATACCAATCCAAAATTTTTCACAGAATACTGTTTTACTTGAACCAATAGCTTTATTCTTTTGTTTTCTGGTTTTCTATCATAGTTTATTTTACGCCTCTTTTGAGAAATGCAACTGATCCTGGTAAATGCAGTGTATCATTCTTGTGTACAACACAACATTTGTTCAAATATGTCCTTAGATTTCAAGACACACGTACAAAATGAAAGTAAAGTGGAAATTACTACAGGGCGTCTTAATTATTATAGACTATCATAAAGTGACTTGCTGTTAAGGCCAATTTTACAGTGAAACGGAAACGTAAGAAATCGGATGCGTAACATGCAAACGAAACGAGTACACGGAGTGAAACACAATTGAGGACTTAACATTCACAAGGGACTAAGTGCCAAAAGGTAAGTTTAGAGATAATGACGAAAACAGTATATGACGACAAACAAATGACCAAGGAACAATCCAAATGCGTTCACATATTTTTTACAATAGGAAAGTAGTAGGTACGAGCAATCGAACAGTAATTAATACAAAACATTTATGAACATCAATATATATGTACTACATGAGCTAGAATACATTGATGTTACTCCAACCATGTAATTATGCTGATGTACGGCGCGAGGTAGCACTTTAGGTATGTCTTCGACCTAATGTTTTGGCACCTTTCTATGTACCTAACTCATTTTTGTCGAAAATGGTACTTAGCCCCTTTTGAATCTTAAGTCTTCATTTTCTATCCTACATTGCACGAAAACGTATTCGTAAACGTACGGAATTGCAACCTTTGAAAATTTCCGACGTTATTGAAAAACTAATTTTACATTAAATGTAGATTAGTATGTTATAAATTGAATAAAAAAGGCCTGTACGTGTTTTATATAGAAATAGAAATGCTAACAGCAGTAATTACCAATATTTTATGAATCAAAATTTTTCTTACGTTTATTATTTTAAATTGGACTTCACGAAAAGTGTACCGCAGTAATTTAGTCACTGATAATAATTGTAAATACAATTCATGAAGGCAAATTTTTATTGTTAACCGTAAAAAATCAACGTGTCAAAGTGTTGTAAATGAAAATGGTGAGGAAAGATGAAATTCTCTATTGCTATTGACACGCAAGTACGTAAGAGTACGGAGTTAATCAACTCTCTTGCGTTTCCAGATGTGTGTTCGCGTCCGCTTGCGTCCCGTTGTGGAACACACTCGGAGTGTCATGCGCTTGCGTGTCACTGTAGAATGGGCCTAAGCGAAATTTCACAAATCGCTGCAACATATTAACTAATAATGTTTATTTGTAAGAACAAGTATGGAGAAGGGAAGACCGGAGGTGAAATTACTTTTAGTCGTGCTGTTATGCTGAGACGTACAGTACGTGTTAGTAAGAAAGTAGTCAAACAAATTTTTCCTCTTACAAAAACAGTTTTCTGTATTTAGAGCTCAACAGCAAATCTCATACTTAACAGCATGGGTACGTTTTGATTTCGTTCGAGTTTTCCTGTGAGAACTTCGTAACACACTATTTCACGTCGAGCCATATGTTTTGAAGGATGCAAGTAATGTCAGGTTCAAGACAAAGTAAACACAAAGGCCGAACCGTATCACCCATTCGATTGTTCCGTTGTCCATCTGGCAACACCGCTGTTAGTCACTGCTGAAGCGCTCGTTTTCTTACTTCTCACTAGCAGCTGGTGTGTCGAGCATATATTTAAATTCTTGAGCAACAACCGTAAAACAGGCTTGTGCTCGTCATGATTATAAAATATAAACGGCACCTAGCTCTTAAACATCACTAGCAAATTGTATGTGTATTAAGTATGATTCCAAAGAGTGTTTTACAAATAATATTTTCTAGCAAAATAGTATAGAAGTCTGAAGAAATTTTAAAACCCTATTCAACAAATTTCCGCACATGAATAAAATTACGTCTTTACTTTCAAAGTCAACCATAACCAAAAATCAACTTTCGTGCTTTCACTGTACTGCAATAATCTTAGTTGTTCAATTTGTGGAGTAACTCTTTTTGCATAACTGTCCAATTATGGTTTTGCATATTTCGCTTAATTAGTTTTTAATTGTACTCAGCGATATTTTCTATTTAAAAAAAGTAGTAATATAGTAACACGAAAAATATGTTATCAATGCCTTAAATATCTCCAACACTAATTTCCTTCGAAATTTGAGATTATCTCTTTAAATGCAACTATCAGTCTCAAAAGTAAAAATGAATAAATTTAAATATTGCGACCAAATATAGAACTGTACAAGGGAATAAATATTTAGTAGGTATGTACATAGATCCAAAATTTGGCATTCATAAACATACTTATAAGGTGCCTAAATTAATTTTATTTTAAGTAAAGTTTACTTAAGTGCGCGGCTACCGTAATTTTCATCATCATTATTTTATTTTTTATTTGTTTCAGATATTTTTCTTCTTATTTGGACAGAAAATTTGACTAAATTTGTCTCTTATGAAATTTTTTTATCTCTCATAGTTTTCGCGTAATGGCTTGATAAATTCATATTTTGCATGTTTCCGTTTTAACGACTACACTAAAATCAACTGATATACAAAACTCAAAAAAATCACAGTGGGTAAAGACATTGCTGACTACAATGTCATGCTCATAAAAGTAAAGAATAAAAATTATTTGAATTAAAAAAATGCTGAAACTAAAAATAAAAATTTAAAAAATTCAATAATTTTTTTAAAAATACAAATAATTTTTATTCTTTATTTTTATGAGTATGACATTATAGTTTGCAATGTCTTTATGCACTGTGATTTTTTTGAGTTTGGTATATCAGTTGGTTTTAGTGTACTAGTTTAAAGGGAAACATGCAAAATATGACTTTAACAAGCCATTACGCAAAAACTATGAGAGATAAAAAAATTTCTTAAAAGCCAAATTTAGTCACATTTTGTGTCTAAAATAAGAAAAAAAATGTGGTACAAATAAAAAAAAAAACGGTGATGAAAATTGCGGTAGACCGCGCCCCTAAATAATGGTCTTGAAACAGGATGACCGTACAAGGTTAAGTCCGGACTCAAAACATAAATAAACCACGTTGTTTTGAATTTATATCCCAGTGGCAATAACTTCTAATCGTTCCTATTCTATTTCTAATTTATGACATTAAACTAGACGTTGGGTTCCTTGTCCGTCGTTAATAATTTTCGAATTTTTTTATTCAATTCAGTTCAGAAATGTAGGGGACCAAAAATGAAATTTAACTGTGTATGAATATTTGGTCCGACGTGGAAACCTTTAAACTGGTTCTGTTCAGTTCCAGTTCTGAAATGAAACAGCCACTATTAAATTATCAGTCCAAACTTGAAGAACTGAAATTAAATAACGCGTGGGGTTTCTTGTCCGGTCGAAATGCCTTTCAAACCCTCTCATTAAATTCAAGTCCGGATATGTATGCAACTGGATAACTTTTAATTCCGGACCCAAATCTGAGCTAAAGCGCAAATCTGAATTTCAGTGCGTGTGAACAGATTTTACCCCTATCCAGTTCAGCTCCGCCAGGACAGAAATCATTTCTGGACACATAATGTTCCTATCCAGTTAAATTTCAGTGCTGGTCCATGGTGACAGAGACAAACTTAATTAAGACTTCTTTTCGTGTGGGACAGCTATAGCAACTTATCTTGCTGCGGAGTTAATTCAACTAGCAGATTTGTCTATCTAACACTTGGGGACTGAACTGCCTATCTGGAGTACAAAGAGGTTTTTCAATTAAAGTAAATATTACCTGCTCTTGAGCAAGGCCGCAGGCGTTCTGCTAGTTGTATTGAACTGTGTGCTTATTCCGTAATTGCTGATTTATTTTTAACGAAATCTTCAATACAGTAATGCTTTCATAGTTCTGGAAAACAAAAGTCACGTTATGTTTTTCAAATATTTTAGAAAATTTACGGTACTCAGCAACTTGTTTTAAAAATTATATTGTGAAATTATTCATATTCATGAAAATATTTTGAATCTTATTTATTGGTAGTTTTTTTTACCCAACTATTGAAATAATACAATGACTCAGTTCAATTGTTGAAATGTTTTAAGTATTTTATTGAACATTGTAAATCACTCAATAAGCATACAAGTTTAAAATGAACTTTGCATAATTCACGCCATTATTTAACACAATCAAGACTTTATTTCCCATACAAACTCTGCAATGCTGACCATAATGCCAATCATAAACACAATAAAATATGCTTGCAAGTGTTTAATACTAAGTATCACTAAATCATTGTCAGTTTTTTCATGAGTGGGTAAAACCATTTCAGAATATTTCTTAAATAATTTGTCCATGATGCCAGTGTCTTGTAGAGAAAATGTCAGACGGTTTAGTTTATCGAACACAGGAAAGTTCTCCCTTAAAATCCCAACTACATACATATTACTGAATGTCTGTTCGACTTTATGCAGTAATGGCCGACCGTCTACAAAATATTCTGGCTTGCTGAGTTCAAGGCTTGCTGAAAATGAACCAAGCAGGACGCATACATTTCTGTGATTTATAGCCATGTTCAATCCACTTTCAACCGTGTCAATTGTAATTGTACGGGTTAGAAGCAATGCAGAAATTTCATCGTCAAAATCAATATTTGTTATCATACTAGATAAATCAAGCATAGCATTCGAACCATACAAAGAAGAAAATCCAATTTTCATACTTTCATCCTTGTTTTCTGCAATGGTATGTATGTCTGAATAATACTGCGGCACTGTCAGGTAGCTTGTAAATGACCCTGAGTAAGCGTTATTTAAGATAATGTTGAATACCATTACAGAAATCAAGTATAGTCTGAAACCAATGAATGGGAAATTGTATAGTGACATTCCAAGGAAATACAGTCTAAAAATTTCGATGTTCAGTAAAAAAGGTAGTGACCCAATCTTGTTGTAACTTGAGTAAAGTCTTGCTATCAAAATCAGGGAGAAGAAAGCACACAGATATAAGATCCACAACTGATAAGAAAATGGGAGTATTGAACTCATCCAGACAGGCATCTGCTCTGCCTTCGGAACTACCAATACGAGTTCTTCAATCGCGTACGGATAAGTAGCGTCCATCATATTGTTTAACTGCAAGATACTAAAAGGATACACTATATCAAATGTTTTTCCGAAAGCGTTAGTTACTACCCAGTTTGAAACATCTGTTGTGGAATTTAGGTCACTGGTCATAGAAAAATTTAAAGTAGTTGAAATAATATCAATCACTGTCCCTGTCAATCCACCACAAATGTTATCCCCGCTATCATTAGTCGTTTCAAAAGCAAATGGACGATAATCGAACGCAGCACATTTCGCAGGATAACCCATTGCATCAAAAGTCAAGTTTTCATATGGATTACTAGGGCTTGTTACATCAATGGTTTTTCCTTTATTAACAAATGGATAAAAGCGTTTCGCCACAACTTGCCTTTCAGACCTAACATTTTTTGCTGATGTGCTGATCACTAATGCGTTCAAAGTTTCGTGTTTCCTCCAGTTTTCTAACAATAAAGGGAATGTAATATCGATGCGCTTATCAGTGAAATCAGTGTCAATAAATATTACTGGAAAGTGTACTTTCCACACGGATAAGAGAGCAATTTTGTCGATGTGATCAATGAAGATGTTGACGTCGCCGCTGTCAGACATAATTATAAACGCTGCACTGTGTCTGGGCATGTTGTCACTCCAGGGAGCTGTCTGGTTGAGGACATACACTGGCATTGTTGATGTATGTAGAGAGCTGAGTGTGAGGTCATGTATGATACTGACGTCATCACAGTACACTACTGTTCCTACAATGTCTCTCACATGACTCTCTATTATATACATTGCTTCCTTGACGAACTGTGCAGCTTGACTTCTGTCTGTGTTGTCTTGCACGATCCTAGCTGCAGCTGACGTCATGACTATCAGGAACAACAATGAATTGCATAGTATTGGCAGTTTCGTGGAACCTGAAACAGAATTAAGTGCAGGTTAAATACTCCAACATTACTACCGAGCATGAGGCATAATTCAAGCCGATAAATTAAAAATAAAATAATAATTAATTTTCGATTGATCGGTCGAAGTGTTCTGTGAATTCATATTTATGAATTTACAGATTACATTGCTGGGATCACAAAATATATTAATTTTTTTTTCCATTTCGGGTAAATAAAAAATAAATATTTTATGTTAAGTAATCTGCATGTAGTATTTCAGCGGGATGTTTAAAGTGTCGTTTCCAGTTATATAACTAAATAGATGTTAAAATATTCATCTCTCATATATGTGTCTACTAATAGAACACATTGTTGAGGAAATAAATATTAGGAAATCGTTGAGGAACTTTAATATTTGTATTTCTATCATTAGCTTCAGATGTCTGTTATCAGTCGTCCTACCTGTATGTTTCGGGAATCCTGTTGTGGGCCTGCCCGTCTATTGTTGCCGGTCGACCTGCCGGGTTATTGGGGCCTGCCTGTTATGGGCTGGCCTGTAAGTTGTCTATTTGCCTGTCTGTTGGCCAGTAGGTCTTGGTAATAATGTCTGTTATCTGTTGGCGTGTCTGTTGTATGTTGGTTTACCTGTCTGTTGGAGGAATGGTTGTCTGTTGGGGCTTGCCTGTTGTGGGCCTGCCCGTCTATTGTCTGTCGACCTGCCTGATTGTTAGCACCTGTCAGTTGTGAGCTGACGTGTATGTTGTCTATCTGCCTGTCTGTCGGTCTGTCTGTCTTAACAGTAATGTCTGTTATCTGTTGGCATGACTGTTGTATGGTATTTTCTTGTCTGTTTGAAGACTGGTAGTCTGTTGAGACTTATCTGTTATGGACTGTTCGTCTGTTGTCAATAGACCTGCCTGTTCTTTGACACATGTATGTTTTCGAAATACCTGCCCGTTTTCTGTAAATATGCTTGAGTGTTTGGGCCTTTATGTTGTCTGTGGGCCTTCCAGTCTGTTGGAGCCTGCCCGTTGTGTGCCTGTCTGTTGGAACCTGCCTGTCTTTGTTGTAATATATATTGTCTTTCGACATGTCAGTTAGTTTGGGCCTGCATCTCTGTTGAATATCGGCTTGCCTGTTGTCTTTTATGGATCTGTTTGTTATCTGTCGGCCTACCTATCTACTGTGGCCTTTTGTGGGCCTACATGTCTGTTGGGAGTCTGTTTTCCTATCTGTTTGACTGTTGTCTGTAGGTTTGTATGTTGGCAGCCTGTCTGTTGTCTGTTCTGGGTCTGTATGTTGTGTGTCGGTCTGTCTGAATGTAGAGTGTGTGCCTGTCCGTTTGCCTACCTGTCTGTTGTTTGTCGGCCAGCTATTTGGTACAGTTTGCCTTGTATATGCATGTCTGTTGTTTGTCGGTCTTCCTGTCTGTTGGGTATTGCCTATTACGAGCCTGTCTGTTGTCCCTCTGCGATCTATCCACAAAAGTAGACGCTTCTACTCTAGAATACTTAACGTGCAGCAAGACGCACCGATACTCATTCTCAGTCTCTAGCAGCAGTTTGACAGGCTTAAATAACGACTTAGTGTTACAATCTAAATGATACTTATCACTTTTAAAATAACTTATTTTAATGTACTCATTAATTAAGACTCTCCGTCCATACTTACTCGACTTAAATTTCTTTCCCGTTGTGGCCTAATATTATTTCTAGGAATAAAAGTAATTTATTTGTATTAAATACCTCTACATTATTTACGAATAGCTTAATTGTTCCACATCATAGGCGTGCCTTAGAAATAATAACATGTAATTTTTATATCACGTCGAAATACTTACAGACCATCTGCGCTGAATACGTCATGATGATCAATATTTCTAGAACTAAAATATAACGAGTAGTTTTTCGTGTTCCTCGTGCAGTTTACAGATGCTGATATTACTGTCATGTATGCAGTTGGCTCGACTGGATTCAAAGTTCTGTATGTCTTCCTCGTGAAGTGATCGTTATATGCATTCATGAAAGCTGTGTCATTATTGTCGTAGCATATAATAGCGGTGATGTCGCAACCATTACTGCAATCAGCATACAATTATGTCTCAAGCACAAGGTTATTTTCTCGATTATGTTCTGCATTTTTTTTAATAACGGCAGGAAGAAGGAAATTGCTTTCAATTGCTATGCACATGACGACAGATATGTCCGACGCACGTAAGATTGAAGATTACTGAAACACCATTCTATAACGAATAATTTTGTGCCGTTTGAGTTAAGTGGGATAAGTAAAAAAAAAGTATATCATTTGAATAAATCGGAAAAGAAAACTGTAAGATACGTTCACTATAATGGATTTTACCAACATAAACAATTTAATTGTTTCCTATACATTAACGGGGTCGGTACCCGGGTTTTCGCTTGTGGGAATTGTGCCGGACGATGCCGCTGGTCGGCGGGTTTTCTCGGGGATCTCCCGTTTCCCCCGCCCATTCATTCCGGCGCTGCTCCATACTCACCTCAAGTCACCCCCCACCTTCGTTAAAGACCTCGATGTTAAGCGTTGACCAAAATCTCTGACTCTCACTTACTGTATACTTTTAACCAGCCGTAGAAATAACATGTAGTTATAATGTGGATGTACTCAACTCAATTTTCTCTTTTTTCGAGTTTTACCACTTTACCCTAACACCACATATTATTTCTTTGAGTACAAGAATATACCAAACCTCAAAGACAATGTTTACAGAACGAGAATTAATTCATTGCACATACACGTATTCTCAATTATTGCCTGTTCTCCACGTCAGGAGCAAAATTACTGTATTAAAAAAAAATCAGCGTTAATGACTTCCTGTAACATACTGACACATAATCTATGAAATAATATTTTATTTCTGCAGTTTTACAGACTTTGGCTCTGCGGATTTATGTGAGAACGATTTAAAGACGTCACACGAATTCATTACATTGAGATCAAGAGGAACACTCCCGCGCCTACTTGAAATATTAGTTTACTAAATTACGTTCACTTCACGTTAGAATAATTCTTGGGTTTCTACAGTGGAGTCTTAGATATTTACTTAACCTTACAGTACACGTCCATCAATTCTATACAAACAAACATAAATACATACATACACATACATGTATGCATTGATTCTTACATACGTGCATGCGTACATACACGAATGCATACATGCATACATACATACATTCATGCATGCATACATACATCTGTACATACATATATACATACAGACATACATAAATAGATACGAAACATGCACAAACGCATACATGCATACATTCATACATTCATTCTTACATACATACATACATTCATACATACATTCATGCATACATAGATATACACATACATACAGACATACATACATAGATATATACATGAAAACATGCACACATACATGCATACCTGCATACAAACATGGATACATTCAAACGTACATTCACACATACATACATACATTCACACATACATACATACATTCACACATACAAACATGCATGCATTCACACATACATTCATACATACATTCATATATACATACATACTTACCCTCATACGTGTATAAACTTCTATGTATATATTTAAATAATGGACGTATATCTGTAACATATGCGTTTTTATAAAATTCACGCAATAGCGTTGAGATTTGGAGTTGGGTGAGTCGTGCGTCCGCGAAGACAGAAAATCTATGCGTAAACGGAGGGTGGTAGTTGGATGGGATAGGAGAGAGAGAGAGAAGGGGGGGGGGTGCAAAACGGGACAAAGAGGAAGATCGTAGCGACCAAAAATTTAGCGAAATAAATGTATTTTTCGAAATGTGTCCAAAACGTTCAATAATGACCCTTAACATTATTTTGCGCCGTTTATAATTTTCGAAAAGAATTTTCTTTCATAAAAAATTTGGCATAGACGATTGGAAAAAGTTACCACATAGCCACGCGTCCGCTCTTGAACACGCAATGGGTCGCAGTGGCCGAGGGGTCAGACCTCTCACCTCCCACCAAGGCGATCCGGGTTCGATCACCAGCGGGGTTGGTCCCCGTATTGTCGCATGTGGGAATCGTGCCGGACGTTGCCGTTGGTCGGCGGGTTTTCTCGGAGATCTCCCGTTTCCCCCCATCCTTTCGTTCCGGCACCACTACACTCGCCTCGTGCCACCCCTCACCAGCGCTGAAGACCTCGATGTTCAGCGCTGGCCAAAATCTCACCTCTCACTCACTTCAACACGCAACATACGTTCAACCAGAATACCACATCAACCAGCGCGTTTTTCCTAACGAAGTTGTGAAACTATGTTTTCTACAGCATTTCATGTATAAATAGTAATAAAATAATTTATAGCCGCAACAGAGACGAGGCTTCTAATACGGCAGGGCCTACGAGAGAACAAGGTTGCAAAATAATAGTGGATAAAATATCTGAAACCATACCTTATTTCCATCGCATTTCTATTCGCGTATTTCATTTGGAAATGAATTAATTTTGTGAAGGAAATTATAGGATCAATATTGTAAAAGTAGCTGCCATTAATAACTTGCATTTGTCTGCATAAAGTTGTCACGTCACCAAGAGAAATTACAAAATTAAAGTTGGAAGGCCTTCCGGAGTCGATGGAGGTTGCGTGTGGCCAAATTATGTCGTACTATCGATATACCATTCAATGGATATACTGGCGTGATTCTAAGAGTCGATTGCAGAGTCACGCGAGGAAAACCTTGAGGTAAAGGTGAATCTATAAGGAGAACATGACTAAAATCTCAGAATTCTCGTTCGCATTGCACAGTCAGGAAACAGATATCTCAGTTGAGGTGAAATTATATCACAACGTTCGCGATGAAAATAATTTCTCTTCGTACATCGACTTCTGAATTTGGCTAAAATGAATATTATTTTCCATTTATAACGCACAAAATTTACATGACGGAAATTCGATAATTTATATTTAGTGTTTCACATACTGTAAAGTTGAAAAAATTCAAAACAAAAATGACAAAAATTCTCCGTTGATTTTGTTTATAAACTTATATCGTAACCATTTTGTTTAAAAACAAAAACATGATATCGCTTTGGTGTAAAAATGTACAGCGGATATAAATTATGTCGTAAATAGCAGTGCCTTTACATCATGGCTATGTTCCTCCTCTAAAATACTACAATAAATTCGAACTAACAACATTATTCTCTCCCATGTGGCATTCTAACCTCTGTTCACGGCCACCATGATTGGTTTGCAGCTTGAGAAAATATTAAGGTAGGACAGACGACATCTTAAGAATCCCTCAGTTTTCCTTAGATTACACTCATTCTTTGTCATTGCAATGAAAATTTCTCACATTTAACTAAGAGAAGACCCTAGATTTTACTAAATATGACAGTGTTATCTGCCCTTAGCCAAGGAAATGGGGATGCATGATAGGCTAAACACTACGCAGATTTCAAGACAAGTAATTTCAGTGGAATCTAGACTAAAGTTTTGTCCAATGAAATAATTCCTTGCGTAAAAATCTTTACCAACTAAAATGGAACCAAACTTTTCAGAGAAAAACCAACGCACAATGTATTTACAAAATCCACCATATTCTTCAGCAAAACGTCACACTGGATGCAAAACCAGATAGTAAAATTGCTTCTTTGCCAGCGGAAAGCAATGCGTCAGCATTACTCCCATTGTTTACTAAGGTCCGGTTTCACCAACCAAGTTTAAGCGATTTAATCTAGATTACTCGGTACTTAATCTCGATTATACTTGTTTTGGGTTTCACCAAGCAGTTAAACTCGATTTTCTCGTCTTAAGCGAGATTAAATTTAACTGCTCGATTTTGGCCGGGTAACGTCACTAATCTCGCTTAAGTTCATAATAAAATGGCGCGAGCACTGTATAGTTTGGTATTTGCAGACAATACAGACGATGAAGACTTTATTCCTGTGTATCAGCCTCGTAGGATTAGAGAAATGAATCATTATTTTAATGATAATGATGATACAGACTTCCAAATACATTTCCGCTTGTCAAAACTATCGGTCCATTCACTTTTATAGATACGTACACTGACAGTGCAGAAGCCACAGTGGTCTAGAGGTGTTGGTCCGACCGCTTGGCTCAGTGGTTAGCGCTCCTGGCTGCTGAGGCAAGGGTCCCGGGTTCGATTCCCGGCCGGGGAGGTGACATTTACAACCACCTCCTCGGGTTCAGGACTGGGTGTTTGTGTTCGTCTTGTCTGTGTGCCAGAAGACACCTTACCATTACAACGACAACTACACGATACAAAGATAGGTACTGGGGAAATGCACTAATTACTTAACTTAAAGGGGGGAAATGTTTGGTGCAGTGGCGAGGCGTTAGCCTTGCCATTGTACCAAACATAAAAAAAAAAAAGAACAAAAGAGGTAAGATGCGTAGGTTCTACGAGCGGGGAGAATGGTTCGAAGCTTACCACTTAACCAAACTTTTTTTAATTTTCAAAATAATTGCATGTAAGCGTCTTTTATTCAAAAGTTATTTGATAAATAAGTTCAGTGTTATTTATGAAGTACAGTGAGCATTTAAATTAATCTTTTTTCCTTATTGAAAGTACAACTACACGGTTATTCCTTGTAATTTTACAAACACATACTTTGTATTTTATTACAAGGACAACTATTGTAGTTTCACAAAGAATTTCTTTGGCAACTGGGTTTCCAAAGATTTTCTTGGTAAAAGTACAAAACATTTTTTTACGGTGTATGAGGTTCTGTTTAACGTCTGGTACTTTCAGGTTAGTAATAAATATACAGACGAGAAAATAATTAAACAATTGTGTGTAGATAAACATTTGCATTTACAGCGATAAAATAATGTAAATTGTATTTGCTGGATTATCTTCCCCT